>PNEQ01072499.1:0-85738 GCA_003012365.1 Medauroidea extradentata
TTTAAGTATTATTTCATAGAAACTAACCAAATTTGTAAGACAGTTATTTAAATTTTATCACGTACGTTTCTGACAGTCACGGGGGGACACGAAAGAAATTATTTTTAAAAGAGACTATTAGTTCAATTACTACAACTGTAATTTAACCATTATCTATATGTTTGGTCACAATTTTGTAGTAAAATAATTATATATAGATCATATATATTTAATTAAATTATTATTGTTTAATACAATGCAATAATATTAAAGTACAATTATTTAATATAATTATTAAATTACATATAATTATAATTATTAAATTATATATACAATTTTATTATAATTATTATAAATATATATGTCATGTGTGATTACTAGTTAATTATATTTTTTTTTTCCATAGGATATCATACCTTATGCTATGTCATTTATTTCCAAATTTATTTAGAATTTGAGTGGAATATTAATATGTGTGTAGTTTAAAAATTGTGTGAATTGAAAATTGCTATAACCCCATGCATATTAAGTGCAAATATCACGTGATTAGATTACATGTCCTCTAACAAGGCGATCCGGGTTCCATCCCCGTCGGGGTCACACCGGATTTTCGTATGAGAAAATTGCACGGACGGTGTCGCCGGTCGGTTAAGTTGTTCGGGGATAGCCCGCATCTCCCTCGTTTGTTTTCTGACGCTGCTATATGTAGGGTACGTATCATCCAGCCTTCACCGACACCCAAGACCATACATTTTAAGAGCCGCCCAAATATCTCCACCCGTTGTTAAATAAATACTTTTTTTTTAAATAAAAGAGAAATTAATCTTTGTGTCACAACTTTTACATAATTCCTCACAAATTAAAAGAAAATAACCTTAAATAAAACAAATTTTGGGCACGTGTACGATCTTTAATCAAATAGAAGATTTTCTGTGTGTTTATAATATCAACGTATGCTGTACTAACAACGACAATTAAAATTACAAACTTATTTAAATTTAGTATCCGTAATATGATGTGTGTTCTGTGCATGAATAGTAGGCTTACTTTTACAAGAAAACTTATGTCATCCTGAAAGGGTGTAGGCATGGTATAGTATATAATGGCACCTCTATGATAACACTCAACGTAAAACATTACTTAATACCCTGTCTGATTTTATTCCGGTCATGTACATACTATGTTTTTGCGATAGGCTTTGTAAATATTATTTCTGTTTGCATTAAATGAATTCGGATTAAAATTCTTGAAAATTTACAAGTACTTTGTGTTTGTTCTTTTCAGCAAATGAATGAAGGGTCTGTATGTTTGCCTAAAGAGAATATATAAGTTTGCACAACATCACGTGCACATGCCATAATAGAATAAACTCATTGTTTCACATGTATGAATTGAATTTGCTGCTTAACTCATTTCTCATTATATAAAAAGTTTTAAAAATACACTTGCAGTTGTAGAAACCCTGCTGTCACATGACCTATAATCAACGAGAAATTTAATATATTTCTGTAGAAAAGTTTCGGTAAAAGATAAATGACTTGTAGATTTAACCTCATCGAGATGTTAGTCTTATTCACTTTTACAAAAATGTTGAAAGTGTACAATTGCTACTGTTTTTCATATATGTGTTTGTAGGAACACGCATTTGAGTAACTAATTTCACTGACAATATTAAAAATAATTTTACGCCCTGAATTCACGTAAAAAGGACACAATTTATGAACTCAAGTACGTCTACAACATGATTGTATTTCATATCAGAGAACATAAGAAATGTGTATAACTATTTAAAATTCGCTTATTATTCGCGTATTGACACTGTTTAAACTTTGATGTAGTAGTGTGCAGTAGGAGGAGCCGGAGGGACAACGGTAATGAGGTATGGGCGGTCACTTCGTCTCGGCCACATCCCAAATATACCTGGGCCAGGCCTGGGCCTGGTTGTCGTTGGGCCAACTTGCCTGCGCCCCTCGCTGATGTAGATTGACAATTTTGAAAATAAGCACAACAAATAACGATTTTGTCACATTCCTGGGTACTACTAGAACTGTTTCAGCCAAATTTTATATTTAAACACTTAAATGTTCGCGATATCGATTCTCTGTGGTAGAGGTGTTTTTGATCTTTGTCTGTTAAAGCTCGATATGAACAAAAATATTTCTATGTCTATTTCAACATCTACATGACCAGTTGTACATTTTTCGGTTAATTTTGCACCCACGTTAAAAAAATTGCTGGTAACTCGTTGTTAGTAGTATAACATATAAAATTAATTATTTTAATCCCGTAATGTTAGTAAAAATCTGTAACTTTATATCATTTTTGTCGGAAATATACAATAATTTTACGGGGTTGCTTGCTGTAAAATATTTTCGAGCAACGCTCTCTGTTAATATCAGTTTCTACGCAATTCACAGTTATTTGTACAACTGTCGAGCAAGTATATAAGTTGGTTTTTTTTTTTTCGTGAATATTAAAAATCCTACATTTGCAGAAATTGATTTATACTTTACACGTTATTTATGCCTAGCTCCCAAAGTGTTAAAGGTACATACATTCTGCTTGGCTACGAAAAATTTGCTCTAAATAACTTTTCCATTTAAATTTAGCAATTATATTGTAACGGAAAGTCCTCAGTGTGTGTGTGTGTGTGTTTGTGTGTATGTGTGTGGTTTCCGTAGAGATAGAAGAAGAAACATTTGTTAGTTGTTGGCAATTTAGCATAAAACAGAATGGAAACTCAAGTCTACAATTACAGTGGTACAATCTTCGAATAATAGGCCTATAACGTAGACTAGTGTTGTTTGGCGTAATATAACCCAGTTTTAATACACAATACTCGGAAATACACATAATATACTTAAATTTATGGCTAACTGCGATACTTGAGATAATTATATGCCAAACTCTGGAAGTTGGCAGGTTTGCATGTGTTTATTTATTTATTTGCTTCTTTTTTTACACATCACGTATATTTAATTGTCAAATTACAGTACGCAGTTTTATCGAAATTAAAAGTGAAACAATTACAGAAACACGCAATTAGCTTAATTAGTCGACAAAATTATACACTTCAACACAGTATGATCAGGATGTGATAAAACAATCATATTACACTGTCGGTTCATCTTGGGAATTAAAATTATAGGTGATTACTAGGATATGAAATTAAACCACTTAATTGCAAATCATTTCATTACGACTCATCAGTACAACAAATGTGTAATAACAAATAATAACGATGCATATACATATCTATAACAGTGGAATTAACCACTGTTTAGATCCGGTTTCCTCTTTGTAGTGAGGTTAACAAATTAAAATCTACGAAAAATTATTTATTTAGTAAGAATACTGAGGTGTTTTTAAAATTGGTGAGGTGATGTCTTGTACATATTCAGTAAAAAACATAAATAAACCTAAATAATGACAACTTGTGAGACTGGTTTCTGGACAATATGCCTTAAGATGAATAGTATAGTTTTTTTTGTAAGATTAGGTTAATTATGATTTTTTAATTTTATACATATATATTTTTTGTTTGTTAAAGATAAATGAAACATAATCATAAATAACACAAAAATAAATAACTCTCACCTTATGTAACTAAACTGTTATACTGTACAATAATTTATCGGTTTAAGTTTAATAATATAACATCAACTATATGTAATTTTTGTAGTTTATCCGTTTGAACACGATCTGTTGTAAACCGGCCAGTGGCAGAACACTTCGTGGATAAATAAATAAAATAAAATAAAAAATATGTATCTATGGTAAACTTGATTTAGTGTGGTATGAACTTCTTTCATATAAAATAGTACTGTATAAAATGCAGTGTAATTATTAATGGTTTCTTGTGTTGTCGGAGGGTATGTATAGTATCATTAGTGTAGTAGAGGTAACATGCAAATTTAAAAAAAACAGTTGTTTACATGGAATTCTGTGCGTTGCACCATCTGGTATTCTTACAATGTTTTTCTTCTTCTTTTTTTCAGTTTAGCAAGTTGCCCCATAGAATGATTTTATGTTTTAACGCAGATTGTACATATGCACAGTACAGAGAGAGTACACTATTACAGGAGCATACCTTCTTTATGGAATATATTGAAAAACATGAACAACTTAATTTTTACCGATCATTCCTTTGTGATGTCGGACGAAATCGTTCGACATTCAGAACAGACGTGTTATAGTTTATGCGCAAGACGGAGGTAAACATTAATTAAACATGCGAGGATGAGTAGCAATGACAATTCCAAAATGTAAAAACCTCTCTCAAAAAGTTCTCAAAATAAGCATAAACAATTGTAAGATGAATCCACAACATTCTAAGTGTCATAGGTAGAGCCAGTGATTTGTGGTGAAAGTAATTCTGCAACATAATGTTTCAATACCTTATGTGCACACCTGTTTCCCTTCTTCGTGGTCAGTCATTGGCTGTCTCGGGGTCCTAGCCGCATACCACGAACGTGTGGTGTCACTGTAACATTGCTCTTGGTGCAGTCAAATGAGCCGCGCCACTGCCCTATTATATCGGCCAGTTACCACGAGCCAGAGATGCAGGTGTGCACGTAAGGTATTGAAACAAGTTGTTGCAGAATTATTTCCACCAAAAATCACTGGCTATAGTCATAGTACAACCCCATAATTGCGCAGCAACTCATGACACCGGCAAAAAAAAAAAATGAAACCATCACTGAAGGCGCGGCGAATGTCGAAGAGAAAGAGAACTACTTTGAAGATACGTACGCTGATGCACCAGCCAGTAGTAACGGAACAATACATAACGAGCGTGCACCACTGAGCGTAATACGTGTGACGTTGATCGTGGCCGGCTTATAGCTAACTAGTGCGACGAGAGCGACAGTGTCTAGAAGAACAGTGATGGACGGCGAAGAGAGTGGCTGGCCTTGTGCGGGAGACAGTGACCCCCGCGGCCAGAGGAATGTCCCCCTGGGAAGGGGAGGGGGTGGCACCTGGAACCAGTTTGCCGGAAACACAACAAGAGAAGGATCGTGGAGGGCCGACCACGGCCAGTCTAGTCCCTGGCGGTGCCAACACTGCTGCAGCTACCTCACGTGAGTACATTGCTTCATACACCTGATGTCCGGATCGTGTTGCTGTTTCTACAAATAGGCACCATGGCAACTCATATATCGAATCTCGAATCATTTTCTTTCAATTTCTCAAAGTGCAAATTGTATATTATTTCTCCGGACTGTTAGTAGAATTTAACACGTTTTTCACGGTAAAGTGAATACTTTTGAATTCCGTACTGTCTAGCGTGATAATAAAATATGTTTTGTGAGTTCTCAGGGGTTAAGTTTTGGTGTTTATATTAACAAGTTGCAAAACCATATCAATTGTCCGCCGAGAAAAACAATCATTTGTGTTACACAACGTTCCATTCTAAAAGGAGCACATAATATATTTTATTTGCCTGTATTGTTTATTTAATTTTTACTTTTAGTTTTACTCAAGTCAAGTTACAAACGGCAACACGGAGCATCGGAATATATCGAAGGTCTGTTATGCTTGGATACACGTGGTTTATAAAAGCTGATTTAATGTGCGTTGTAAACGGGATGTATTGATGTAACGTACTACCAAAACAGTGTACGAAATAACTGCTTAGTATTTAATGGTATTAGTGACCACCTCTGTTACCAACAATGGCGAAGCAAGAAGTATTACAGAGTAGGTGGTGATTAACAATGACTTTGCCTGTGGAACCATTCAACATGTACAGTGCCATTGAGTAAGAACAGTGCAGACCCAGTAGCTTGTCAGAGGCGAGGAACGAATTCAACAATGATGCACTAAGGTCTTATCAACGTGCTCTTTTAACTATACAGTATGATTCTATACCGTTTGTCTTGAACACTATTATTCCTCGCTACTGCTGTTTAAGGCCTCGCTCTTTAGTTTTGCAGTTGTTTCGAAAATATTTTTTAAACGTAAATTAATACACATAGCAAAAATTCATTCTGGCAGTTTTAACATTTATATATAATCGTTTATATTAGAATTTTTTCTGTTGCAAAACACCAAACGGATTTTTAGATTTTTGCCCCTGAAATAGCATATATTTTGTTGTCAAAATAAGCCAAAATGAAGAAAAATATTTTTTTTTGCTAACAAACGGTACATTATTTTATAAACCGCTCAGGCAAAATTGTGTATCGTATGACTGTACATAGTTTCAAATATTTCAAGGATCGTGGTTAAAAATATTCAAGTTGTTTGCAATTGTTTGAAATAAAGGAAAGATCATGACCTTAACAATTTCAGAACAAATTGTTTAAGTATTTCGTTCCTTAGGTAATAAATTGTCAATATTGCTAAGCAGATTAGTCTCATTTTCTCACAATTTCAATGCCTGCACGATCAATCAATGACCTACAGAAGTTATATTTTAAAAGAAAACTATACCTAGTATCTTGTAGTAACTGTCAAAATAATATATGCCAACTACTCTTCACTTAATTTTAACATAGTTTATGTAAGTAAGAATAAACTGTAACTTACAGTGAATAACACGTGAACAGCAGCAGCAGCTTCAACGGAGGTATTTAGTGACCTAATCATACAAATAAATTTTTTAATGAATATACATATATTTATGTCTTTAATACGGATCACGTGATCAATTATGACATCTAAAGGTGGTATTCAACACACGTGAGTAAGTGTAACTGCCCGCACTGCGTTCACACAAATGTTATCTGTACTGGTAGTACCTATCTTTAGTTCTGGATTAAATTATATAGTCTACACTTATTTCAATGGCACTTTCATTGAGTTTCCGCTAGCGGTAGACAGTTGACAACTGATAGGAGCGACCTGACACACTGAGAAAAGTGCGTTGTTCCGACAAACAAATAAATGAGGTTGATATTAATTTTGTGTAGCAAATAAATTATTGTTAAACGAACAATCGTAACGTTGAAGTTACTATTGGAATTTATTTGCTTCGACAATACAATACTGTTGACATAATGTATTTAAAACAATGTTACATTTTGTTGGTTTATAATACATTTTTCGTATGTTACACGTAACAATACCTGCATTTCATTTTACACGGAATATTTGTTCTCATTAAAAATACCAACTAGCCATATTTATGACTTACCATACAGATCAAGTTAATTTAACAATGCCAGATATTAAAACAACGAAACTATTTGGTTGGAAGCGACGAAATATGTCCGTTCAGTTCAGGTTCAAAAAGTCGTTCTTTTACTGGTGGTTACTTGGTATGCTCGTGTTCGCATTTACGAACACAGTGGTTAAGCGCATTTACGAACACAGTGGTTAAGCGCATTTACGAACACAGTGGTTAAGAAAACTTGTCTCATCTATTTATAAGTGTGTGTGTGTATGTGTGTATGTGTGTATGTATATATGTGTGTGTGTGTGTGTATATATATATATATATATATAAATATATATATATATATATATATATATATATATATATATATTAGCAGTCCACCGCGGCCTTGCTCGCGAGTATTATTCGTAACTGATAATATTTACTTTAATTGAAAAACCTCTTTCTCTTTGTACACAAGATTGGTACTTCAGTCATCAAGTGTTAAAATGTCCAAGCGGCTAGTTGAACTAATTCTGCAGCAGGATAAGTAGCTATAGCTGTCCACACGAAAAGCAGTCTTAAGTTTGTCCCTGCCACTAACAGCGACTTCGCTTAGGCCTTATTTATAGCCCTGCCAATTTGGCGTTGTAGGGTAGTTACAGACATCTAAGGTAAGTGGTTAATCGAATGAGAAACATCTGTTTATCCTGTGCACAACCATTGGTTACGGTGCCCTCAATTATACATTTTCAAAATATTCACTTTAACTTTATTGACATTACAAGGTTTCAGTGGGTAAAGGTTTCGCGGAAACGTATTTGGTGCCCCAAACTTAAGATTAGTGAGATGATATATCGTTGGTTTACTGCCAAAAGTGACAAAGTCAAAATGAGATAAAATTATAAAAATGCTAGGAATATGTATATGTTGTTCACGAACAATTGCCAAGTTTAAAGTCTATTCGTCGTTTCGTACTTTTGTGTCACAGTATAGTAACTTACCACATTTTTGTTAATATCTACAATTTAATACTGTTTTTAATCACTTTTGGCAGTATACCGACAATATGTCAGCTGATATTGTAGAGGAACCTAAGTGGGAAGCGAACTGCAATTTTACCCCTTTTAAACGACTACATGTAAATTGCACTAATTCGATCTGCCTTGTAGTTTTTGTGTGTCAGAATTGAACGTTCGCACGCAGCTTTTTAACGGAATTCGAGCCCAGAACCTCCCGGAATTTGGACCTGAGTAACAAACAACGTAACGTCGAAATAATTCATGAAAATAAAATGTTATTAAAAAAATAAAATATCTGTGTCCTGGGCTCATAGAGGTTGTACAACACCACGTCTCGATAGGTTACTGTAGTGAAACTTCTGTATAGGTTGTTTCTCGCTGCTCGTTCCTGCTTTTCGGATCGTCTGCCTTGAATATTGACCAACTTAGTTTTATTCTTAATAATCACGTTTCTCACAAAGAAAAAAAAATTACACATATATACTTTTTAAAATAATTACAACACCTCAATATCGCTACTCGTTAGATAGATATCGTGGGTTGATGGAAAACAAATTTTGAACTTTTTCACCTTTTGCGTGTCGAATTTCCAAATATTTTAATTTTACATCTTAGACATTTGTATAAGTCTCCAACTGAAGTGTAAATCATATCGCTAGCCTGTTCAGTCGAATCAAAATCGATCATTCACTAAAAGAACACATATAACCCCTGCACAGTATTGAGAAATCGAATTTCGAAAAATCTGAAAACGGTTTTGCGATAATTTCTATAATCATCATCCTGAAGCAAAAATTAATTATATCTCGACGGGTTCGATAGATATCGAGGATTTATCTAAAACACGTTCAAGGTCTTTTCTCCACTTAAGAGAGTAAATTTCAAAAACCCTTGAATCACGTTTTAGAATACTTTATTGGTATCTCTTGGACGTAAAAAACACAACATTAGCCCGCTGGGTTCAAGACATATCAACGATTAATTGAAAACGCTATTCACCCCTTTTCACGTCCTTAGCTAGTGAATTTCGAAAATAATAATATAATGCCTGAAAATACTTTTTAGGTATTTGAGTAAGCATAAATCCTAAACAAAAATCACGTTGCTAAATAAAAAGCTATGGGATCGATATATATCGAATGTGAGTCCAAAACTCATATTACTCCTTTTTTTTTAACCAGTTTAGGGCCGAATTCAGAAAATGTTGTTTAAATGGTACTTGGTATATTTCCAAAAGTACCAATTTAAAGCAAAGAGCAGTTCGATATTCCGATTGGTTCGATAGATATGGAAGGATAATCGAAAACACATTTCACGTATTTTCACCTCTTTAAATAAAGAATTTCGAAACGTCTTTGAGTCCTGTCATAGACATTTGTAAAAGTAACCAATTAAAGTTAAAATCACGACGAGAGCCAATTGTGTTTCAAAGATATAGACGATTCATAAAAAAACATATTTTGCCCCATTTTACTGCCTGGGGGTCGAATTAAAAAAAAAACTAAAACCCCTTTTTGGGCATTCACGTAAGCAATATTTTGAAGTGAATATCAACTCTCTATCCCGAAGGGTTCGATAGATATCAATAGTTGATTGGAAACACATTTAAGGTTTTTTCATCCCCTTAAATGTTGAATTTCGAAAAATTTTTAAATTGGCTAATATACATTTTTACGAGTGTCCTACTAAAGTAAAAATCACGATGATAGGCCGTCGGGTTCGAGCTCTATCGACGTTTCTTCGGAAACACATTTCACCCCTTTTCACCCCCTTAGAGGTCGAATTTCGAAAAATCCCTTCTTAGTGCTCGCCTACGACCTGAGGGGAACCCCCACAAAAATGTCACGATTCTAGGTCCAGTAGTTTGAGCTGCAGTTTGATATGTCAATCAGTCAGTCAGCTTTCATTTTTCTATATATAGAGATAGATGTGTGTGTGTGTAATACATTTGTCCCAAAGTTTAGGCTGTATCTCAATTCGCCCAGAGTATTCTCGATCGTTCTCGTCAAGGCACTATAAAGACTGCGTATGCTCGTCCGCCATTTTTGGTCGATCCGCAGCTAGCCCGGCGAATACATGCTTCGAGCGCGTATGAAACAGTCTAACTAAACTCGTCTTTAATCGAAAGCCGTAGAGTCAAATTACGTCAAAATTTTTATAATACAAATATTGACTGTCCTGCCAGTGGTGATACCCGTAAAATTTCCTTACGTAAATAATTTAATTATTTAAAAATACATAAGCAATGTCCTGTGCACTGTCTGTAGGGAGACGCAAGACAATTTTTGTAAGAAGATTGATTTTCCTTCCTTGCATCAAACCGTTTTACGTAAATTCGGACTTAAAACATGCTATTATACAAAAACTATGATAGCAAAAAATTTTCATTACTGTAAAAATAGTTGCAATGTATGTCAATAAAACAAACCACCCCACGTTTAAATTAAATGTTTATTAATTTTTCGGTGAACTCCCTCTTTAAATATGTATATTAGAACAGCAATACGTATTTACTCTTCGAGAATTTAAATTTTTGTGCCCTGTTTCACCAACATTGTAGATAGGAAATACGCGAGTTGTAATATAAAACGTTTATTGCAAATTAATGACAACTATGTAACTAAATTGATGTATCCGAAAAAAATACGGAATGTACTGAGTTTCTAAACACTCACTATCAGTAACACGTCTGCAATTTTGCAACCAGATTGCTTTTCTTGTACTATCAGGCGTGTATTTAAACAACTAAAGCCCGCAGCCGTGTTATTTGTACAATTTGGTGCCGGACATCAGACAAAGGCAAACCTACTAAACTACTCACAATACTGTTCTATAAGCGGCTGAGACCGGACAATCAGTACTGTAACTTTATAAGACATTATGCGAAGTGTACTTTCCACTCGCCCGCACTGGCAACCATAAGCGATGATAGTCAGGAGATTCTGGAATCTGATCTGCAGTGCATGCTAATTATAACGAGTGCGCCGCGGCGGCGAAAATGTTGTGTGTTCTGCCTGCCGCAATAATAACTGCGTGTCGCGGAACTCTTCGAGTGGGTTGTAAAATTAAATTTAGAGTTTCATCTTTATTTAGTTTACTGAAACCCCGCATATATCGTGAATTACAAAAATGTTAGTTGCTTACTACATTTTGTCCTGCCCTTTTCTGTGAACTGGGCATCGGACATAGTTTAAGTATTTTTATACAATTAAATTTCTTACGCAAAGAAAATTATCAGGTACTGTCATTGACAGGATCGTCTATAATTGTACTTAAAAATTTTTGAATTCGTTTGGATGAATAGTTTTCGAGTGATAACGAGTTTAGTTTGAACGTCTTTTGGGCGCGCGAAGTGTGCATTCACCTTGGATAGCTGTGGCCCGACCAGTTGTTAATATAGTAAGGAATGTAGGTCTACACAAATTTTTTATAATCGTTTGTGCAATTATATTTTTAATTACTTAAGTTTGAAGGGTATTTGATACAAACATGTGTAGTAACTATAACATCATATTAAGTGAATATCGTTCAGAAAGTCTGGAACTAAATAGTATTTTCTCGTACTGTACTATTGCGGACATGATATTGTAATTGTGTATGTCCACAACAATACAGTACGTTATTCTGTCCCATTGCAAGAAACATTCAAAGACAATTGTATTTTCTCATTAAAATAATTGTTTACTGTTTCATAACAAAGTAGGTCAGTAATTATTTAGTATTTTGTCATAACGAGAAAAAAACATTGAAAGTGATATTGAAAAGCATGGTTTTTGTGCCTTCTACACACATTTATCCACTTTTTTCTTTACCTGCTAGCATTTGTGGATTTAGTTTAGAATAAATAACTTCAGTTATGTACGTATGTCAGGTTTCTGGTCCATGTACCTACCACCTTATCTTCATTGATTTCCAAGAGAGTTATGGTTGTTTCAGTACGTGAAAATATCCAAAACATTTGTGAACCGTCATACCGAGCTCAATGGGCAAAGTGAACGATATTCTTACCATTAACTTCCCAGTGACCGGCACTAAGTTCTGGAGTTTGTAACACCACAATCAAATAGGTTTTTAGCTACAACTACAAAAATATATCACACTGTTTTGCCTTTCAGTATGCCTTAAATTAAAGGAATTGTGTGCTCCTTGGCAGACGAGACGAAATAATTTTCTCTCTAAATAAAGCGTGGAAGTACGTACAACGCTACCTGTTGGCATTTTTTGAACTTGGGGGCCATCACAACACTAACAACTCTAGTATTTCGAGAAGGTGTTCGCCGTGCCACCTGTGAGTAAAATCTGAACTAAACACAGTGGTCTAGTGCCGAACACGTCACCAGGAAAAAAAAAAAACAGTCAGAAACAACTGTCGTTTCTTCTAAAGTCGTTTTCTCGAAAGTCGTTTCGCCGAATTTTAAGTATCTTACTAAACAATCCACAGTGTTACTGTAAACACAAATCTTTTCGCCTGAAGTCGTTTTGCCGAAAGTCGCTTTGCCGAAATTCATAAACCGCAGTTATCTTTTCAATCAATCATTTACCCGAAAATCGTTTTCCCGAAAAATATAATTGTGCATTCGTTTTGCCGAAAGTCGTTTCACTGAATTTTTCTGCATCACCTTACTCTTCACAGAAAGTCATTTTACAGAAAATTATTTTCCCAAATAGTCGTTTCACCGAAAGTTTTCTCCCTAAAATTCATATTCCCGAAATTCGTTCTCCCGAAAGAATCGGGAAAACGGTTTTCGGGTAAATGGCGTGTTCCCGAAAATTAGCCTTCTCGTAACTACCTCGATGATAAAGAGCGAAACATTTCGTCACACAATAACCCAAATGACTGGGAAAAGGGGGTGGTGAACCCAACCACGAAAATATAACTCAAACAACTTTCTCATATAATTATAAAAGTTAGAATTTTGGGGTGTTGTTGGAAAACACTCGGTCGTATAGCTATAAACCGGCTTTCCACGGGTGCGTGTTCGGGCGCGCTTCCTTACAGCACCGTCATATCTGATGACAGTTGGGGTGCGCGCTGCACATCCAGCTGTGGAAAGGGCTTGTTTCGTGTTTTGAAGTCAAGCTCGAAAGGATCGCCTTGGAGGCGAACCTCTGGTGTGGTGCACGTATAGTTCAAATTGACCGACATGCTACCTGGGTCCTGCGCGGGAAGGGCCGGGCAGTGGAGACGGCTGTCACACTGTGGGGACAAGATGTGTTTGCTATTCCCCCACACTTCGTACAATAATACGCGACATGTCAAGAAAAGCTGTAGGGACATGTACATTGCTAGGCTTTCAAAAAGTTACAATAAATGAGGAGTTATATTTTTAACATTTTATATGAAGTCAGTCTGATATATTTGACCAGCTATTACACAGTAAACATTTTCGCAAAAGTTGTAGTCTCTTAGATGTCAAAGTTAAAGATTAATAAGCAAACACACAAACTCTCTTTTTAAAAATGGCTGAAATGGTAATGTTATGTCTTATAGCGATTATGTGATATGGGAAATCAAAACGATGTAGATAGATAATATTTAAAAAAAAAACCGAGAAGAAATACATTTTGGTGAGTGGTGCGTATGCAAGCAAAGGTTTCTGCCAAATAAAAGATATGTTTTCTTTTTCAAGTAGTGCAGCAAAACAAAGTAGATGTGCAGGACGGGACACTTGGAAAACTTAGTAAAATAAATTTAAAAAATTTTGGTGAGTTGTTCTGCATGTGTCCGCAAAGTTTTCTGAAAAACAAAAACAACTAATTTTTTGTGGGAGGGGGGTTGAAATAGGCTAAAGGAGCAGAATGGGGTACGCAAAACTGTTTTATTTATTGAAAACAATTTTTGGTTAGTTTTGCGTGCACCCACGAAGAATTATACTAAAAAATTATACTTTCGTGAATGTGGTGGAATAACGGGGTACATCGGAAGAACCGTTCTAAAGGCGGCAAGGGGTGAAGACACCAAAAATATTTTTCAAATTGTTTCTGAAACGGACATTAATAACCCTGAACATTATTTTGCCGTACTTAGCACTTTTCGAAACTTTTTGTTTCACAAATATTATCGCATTAAATTGAAAACCTATTTAATTTTCTAATTTAAAATTTATACAGCTTTATTCTCCGAGAATACAGGATTTTGTTATTTGGAATTTCTGTAGGCAAACGTATTTTATACATTTTAACAGAAATGGACCTCTTATTATTTACTACAAATATATACAATCTACTTGCTACAAAATTCTCTAGCATAATACTATTTTGTATAAATGTTAGAATGTTCGTCTTAAAATAGAAGTCCGCCTCATTACTTGTTTACGAATAGTCACTAGGTTAGCCAAGGTGTAGTTAAATTTCACAATTCCAACTTGATTAACTTAAAAGTGTTCCAAGTGGAGTTTTCTAGCGTTCAAAATGTAAACCAAACTAATTATTTGCTTATAACTGATCCAAGCTTGGCTTGTCATTGATAACAAAGCATCTTGATACAATAACAAGAAAAACTGCGGGTAACTTATAGAAAACGCTTCAATTATTGCATGTTGTTCGTGAGTGTTCGGAATTGTCCGTGTACTCGCGGCCACCTAAGTTCATGCTTCGTCAAGCCGGAACTAGTCCCTAGCAAGTTCGTCATGTAGCACGAGGTCATGACGAAGGTTGTCTTATTCGTGGACTGTGAAACTTGGACTTGAAAAGTGCTGTCTTGAAAAATAATACTGTCTTAATCAAATCGTTGCATCGAGACGTGACTATGAATACCGCCCTTAGTGGGGTGGCATGTCCCTCCCCCACCACGCACCGGTTGAGCGACTGTAATGTGGCCTGCCGGGACTTGGGTGAACTATTTACAGTGTATCAGATAGCCAACTATCCGAACTGCAATGCTATCTGTTTTTGTTAGACTAAACTTGGTGTAGAACTAGTGGTGCCACCTGTGAGGGAAATATGAACAAGATAGTGTGTAAAAACACATTTAGTTAGCTACATGAATAAACAATTGTAGTTTCGCACAATAATATTTCGCCTAAAGTATTTTCGCCTAAATTTCTTTCGCCTAAAGTAGTTTCTCCTAAAATCGTTTTGTCTAAATTAGTTTCTCCTAAAATCGTTTTGCCTAAAGTAGTTTCGCCTAAAATCATTTTGCCTAAAGTGTTTTCGCCTAAAATAGTTTCACCTAAATATGTTTTGCCTAAAGATGTTTTGCCTAAAGTCGTTACACCTAAAATATGTTTGAATAAAATAACATCGCTTTACTGAAGTGTGTTTGCCTAAAATAATTTTGCCTAAAATAGTTTTGCCTAAAATGAAATTTATAAAATAAAATTCCTGCAACTCGCTTGGATCGCAAAAAAGTCTTTTGGCCTAAAGTTGTTTTGCCTAAAGTCATTTTGCCTAAATTATTTTCGCCTAATGTTGTTTCGCCTAAAGTGTTTTCGCCTAAACTTTTTACCGCACTTGTTTTGCCTTAAGTCATTTTGCCTAAAACCTTTCGTCCTAAAGGAATTCTTCCTAAATTTGTTTCTCCTAAAATCGTTTTGCCTAACGTATTGCTTTCGCCTAAAAGTGTTTGGCCTAAAATAATTTCGCCTAAATTCGTTTTGCCTAAAGTATTTTAGTCTAAAATTGTTTGGCTTAAAATCTCTTTGATTTATATTCCATCCTTTTGCTAAACTTTCAATAAAATCGCCGGCCAAAAATATTTTTGCCTAAAGTCATATTGCCTAAAAATGTTCTCTTTAAAGTGCTACCCTTCTCGCTTAGCTTACCTAAAAATCGTCTACCCTACAGATATATAGCCTAAAGTCGTTTTGCCTAAAATAATTTATCCCAAAGTCGTTTAGCCTAATGTAGTTCTGCCTAAAAGTTGTTTTGCCTGAAGTCATAATGCCTAAAGTCGTTTTATCTACGATTAGAAAAAACATTTTAGGAGAAACGACGGGTACCCATTAAAAGTTAAAAGTTACAAGTTGCAAGCTGGTAGAAGGACAATGTATGCTGTGTGTAGTGGTTGTAGCTTGTGGCAGGACAATGTATGCTGTGAGTACTGGTTGTAGCTGCTAGGACAATGTATGCTGCTACAGACGGGGGCGGACATGGGAACGCGGGTCGCCGCCACGCACTTCCCCGACAAGACGCTGGCCGGCGTGCCGCAGCTGCTAGAGGACCTACAGCGCCTTGCTGACGACCATGAGTCCGCCGACATCGTGTTCCTGGTGGGTCGCGACGAAGTGCCCGTGTACGCCCACAGGGTCATCCTCATGGCCAGGTAAGCCACATCTCTCCACTGTTACTTCCATATCATGCAACACTCATCGTTCAACCGTCAGGCATTAGCGTGTTTAAGTTGCCACTTCTTTAAGAGGAAAGCAGTGTAGTCATCTTGTATTTATGTGATGTCATCATATTCCTCTTTTCTATTTTATATCTGAAAATTTAACTTTATTGGAGTGTAAATTATGTACATGGATAGAATTTCTGTCGCAAGAACATGTGTTCTATTTCTGCTGTAGCGTCTAAAACATTCTAAAGTTATAATGTGAATATTTTATTCCAGATGTTTCTACAGGATACACCGCAACTTGTAATACATAAATATTAACTTTACATATGCCACAGAGCTTTACATTGTGTCTGAACATAACCAGAATTTTAATAATGAAATTTAAGCACATTTAATACCCAAAAGATAACATTTTTTTATATCTCTACTTCCTCCTTAATGTAACCATATTAAGTATACGAAAATGTTGACTTTTACAATTATTTAATATTTACTTGTTGGTGCATAAACAGTTACAGAAAGTTCAAAGTATATTTTAAATTAGAAATGGTTTAGACCTTCTTCATTGCCCTTAGTTTAAATGCCCTTTCACACGTTCAAATTTTATTTTCATCTATTTTCAAAATCATTTACTTAATTTTATTTATTGCAGCCTTACTACATATGGACGCCATTACCGCAAATATATTGATATTCACTTTATTAAATGTAGAAAATTTCGATTAATATTTTCGTTTCTAATGTGTGCAATAGTTACTTGAATCCAAATTGTTCCCTTCGAGAAGAGGTTTTTGTTTTAATATTATTGCACTGTATACACAAGTTTATAAGTTAAAGAAAAAATATGGGTATACTATTTGATCAAATTTATGTACACAAAAATAATAAGAAAATAAAGTTTTGGTTCCGCCAATTTTCTACGAACCTGTGGTCAAGGCTGTATGGTGATTTGATCAGTTGGTAGCATTAGTGCTTATTAATATAATTTGTTTTAATGGTTATAAAGTGTTTTTATACTAAATAGATTAAATTCAAGAAATGACTTTACTAGTTTCTTGAACTGAAATCACACCAGGTCCAGACCATGCAGTTATATTACATGTTAAGCCCACGACTCTATTTATGTTGTTTTAGTAAAATTTATTTTTTAAATCCTTAAAGGGAGTAGACATCGCCAAACAGTTAAATAGAAATTTTGGAAATTGTTTGTACTATAGATCTTAATCTTTTCAAAACACAAATTTTTATAATTTTGGCTATTTATCAATTTTAAGAAAATTTCATTATGTCGATAATAATAAATTTAAATTATATATATATGTGTTTTGAAAAATTAAACTAATATTACAAACAATTTCCAACATTTCTGTATAACTGTTTTGCAATATCTGCTCTCATTCAGGATTTGAAATATTAGTTTTTAAACCAGTATAATTAGGATCCCGTCGCCTTAAGTTTCATAGTAATTTTGTTCATTTAAATAAATATTTTAAAGGAATTTTCTATCATATTAATTAGACAGGAAACATAAAATGTTTCAATTAAAAAACAGAAATGCCAAAGTGGTAATTTCGAATTTTAAAAAATAACTGAAAGGTTTGGCATTATTCCTTAAATAAGTGTAATGCATCATGTGCGTTTTATATTGTCGTCAGCAGTAAAAAAACTTAAGTTTCATATATATTATCTGTAACTGGAATATTCACTACTTGAAGTTGTGGCTGCCCGAGGAGCACTGAACCTGACTGTACATACAATATGCAGAGGTCGTTACAAACCCTTACCGAAACTGTCAAAGTTGTCAAAAATATTATTTAAATTGTAAATAAATTAGGAATGTTAGGCTGAAAAAGTTATTTAAATTTAATTGTTAACACGTTTAAAAAAATTAATTAATTGATGAAACATCACTAAATGTTTTTTAACTGAGACTGGATTTGATTTCGATAGTACAGTATGCTAGCGAACATTTTACATTGAAGTTTTTATCTGTCCATTTTGATAAACGCATTCTATAAGATATAAAGGCCATGTTTGGTTATCTACATGTAAAGTTTTTCCAGTGGTGTACATAACAAAATAAGATACATCTTTACCACGTCCTATAACGTGCTGAAAGTGCCATATCCGTGTAAGAAACTTTACAAAATACATATAAAAACGCAAAGTGAAAATGTTAACAATACCCATGTGCACTATTGATTGCACGTGATCTTCAGCCTGTTAAAACTTGTCGCAACTATTGTTTGAAAGAAAATATCGTAGTATAATATAATGCTTTCTTTGGTAACTCACTCGATATAACAGACAGCCTTATCAGTAATAAGAAGATATCACCATATTCTATGCTGTTTATCAGCCCTATACTCACCTCAACTGTTGTTCAACACATTTTCAATGCGAGAAGTTTCCAGTTGGATTCCTTTAAAAGAATATCTTCAGTACATCAATAGTTAAATGATATGGGAATTTACCATATTGAAAATCGCATTCAAGACAGACGCTATTCTTATGAACAACTTATAGGCCTAAGTAGTGAAAAGTTATCGTTTTAGTATCCTACAATCCCTGCGCGAGAGGTTTACGGATGTTTAAATTATTTTCAAATGAAAACGTGAGTATTTTTGAAATTAGGTTATTATAGAGGCCTAGATATTATCAAACTAAAAATTGTAACAATGTCAATTTACATTTCTTGTAGATTTTGTAGTTTCAAACCCTTAATTTTTCTAAAAGTTGTTTTTAATTTTTACTCGAAAGCAAAGCATACTACCGCATGGCGCTACATAAATAAACGTCCACTGATAAAATATCTACTCGGCAAACAAATCTCATCGACTTTTGATGACTAGTTAATATTTTATTGACGATTGAGTATTTCAGCCGTCCGCTCGACATTGTATCTTTCCGAACCCCTTAAACTTCGGTAACATTCGTTTAAGAAACACAAAGATTGCTTAAGTAACTGGTAATTTCGCTACCTTTCTAAGCACCCAAGTTCTGATCAATGGCAGCTATACTGCTCAGCTAATCAGTAGAGACCGCATTTTAACAGAGAATTTGCACGATAGTAGTAGGGAATATCCGAAGTTGAACACTGTTTTCAGGGTGTGGAGCAGTGGACCAACCCGCCGCCATCTTGGACCAACCCACCACCATTTTGTATCAATCCGCCACGATTTTGCATCAATCCACCGCCATCTTGGATTATATCACGGCAGCCATTTTGTGACGTGTAATGTCACATATGTCATATAATATGTCACATATGTCACATATGTCACATAGTCATCAAGTCACACTATGACATCATGTCACACTATGTCCCATGTTATGTCTTATGTCATATATTATGTCTCATGTTATGTCTTACGCTATATGTTATGTCTTATACATTATGTTATGTCATATGTCATACCATGTCGTCCATCTTGTCGTGTCCTCCATCTTGTTTACAGCAGTCACTTGTTTGAGAGAATTTTTCCAGGAGGGAATTTTTTCCCTCGAAATTTCCCTGAGTAATCGTTGCTGGAGAGGCCATGTTTGTTTCCATCACTAGCTACTAGACAGCGCCGGTTTGTATCCATCATTGGCTACTAAGTGGCGCTAGTGTCGCAGTTTGTTTCCATCATTAACTGATAGGCAGCACAGCAGTCCAGTCGACATCCGCAATATTTTCTCCTGGATGTGTGCCTCACGTTTCTTCCAAAGTTTACAACGTTGTCTCCTTGAGTGCTCTAGTATCGCTATTTTTGTAAGGTCGAAGTTGCTTGTGTTTGTATGTGAGAGAATAGACCTTATGATTTTATTTTAAGAAAGTTAGAAATCATTAGTTCGCCATGTGCTGGTTTCGAACATGCAACATTGTGTTACAATACATGTGCCCTAGCACACTAAGCTACGAGTACATTGACGACAGGACATTGTTAAATAGTGTATGCATAACAATAACTTTTTGTAGCAGATAAATGTTCACATTTAATTTATTTTCGTTTAAATTTTTAGCAAACCTTTGTCTTATTGATTATACATATATACATATACATATTAACTATTTCTACCCTATGAAACCTCAAAGAGGACAATTGAATCATTTTTGTATGATTCAAATAAATGCATGCATGAAACCTCATAGCAGGTAACGGAATCATTTGAACTTAGGCTTCAGGCTGAGGAGAAGCCGCCATCATCAAAAGTCATCAGCTGCCAAGATGTAGTAACTATTTCTGCTCTACGAATCCTCAAATGCGGGCAATTGAATCGTAACAAGTTTGTAAAGTGGGTAAGTAAATAACTTACCTTTGTTAAATAAAACAACGCTGTACGATTTTGTGTATGGACAGATCCAAGACGAATGCCTAGTAGACTGCGACTAGAGAAAAAAATCGAATCATCTTGTATTATTAAAAATGAAATGTAGTATAATCGACTGAATTTGTTCAGATATATTTGGGACATAGACTACTTTATGCAAGAGGAGTCTAATACAACACCTTGGATTTTTTACCACTGTGAACATCTAAAAGGTGATAAAAAACACATAAAAACATTGAATTGATTTCAAAATGTCTAGATATATATATTTTAGAAGCCTCGTAGATAGTGGAGGTGAGAATTGTTTCGTCCAGTACGATTCCCACATACGAAAAACTGGAGACTGACCTCACAAAACTTGACGGGAAGGCGAGCATCCTAACCATCGCTATTTATCTGCCATCTTTATGGAGCCATAGATGCTCTTGTCCTTAGAACTAATTCCTAGCTATCGACTTGGCACAAACTGTCTATTATTTACACATAGCACACGCTGGTAAGATGATGACGATATTGTTTCCCTCTGTAGTCTACCAGCAACAATATTAATAGCGTTTTCTTGATCATTCGTCATTCAGTTTGCTGAGAACTGTCAACATGGAATAATTTCATTCAGTAAATCATTATGTCATTGTGACACCAGACTTAAGTAGGGTATCGTACTGTTACTGTTCACGCAGTCTATTGAGAAGCTTTACAGAAATATGCGATGGTACTTATCACATCCTTAACTAACCGAACCACTAAGTCACGAACCATATTGTCAAATCATTGACTGTACTACTTATGGGCACTGTGCAGTCTTCCACATGCGGCAAGAAACACAGTTACCCTGCTCCGAGGAGGACGAAATGAGATTTTCAAGTGTCTACGACAAGAACATACGACTTAATACTCAAGACTAAAGTAAATTGTGATGACATGCAGCAGTAATAAGGCAAGGGCTAGGTGTACACTTCCGTGTGCAAGAAACTTGGGAGATGATGAAGACAGCCCTGTTGACAGCAACCAACCATTAGTTGCCGTAACAAAATCGTGGATTCGTTCAATAAGAAAACATCAAAGAGGTATGAATAAACACTTGATTTAGATGAAAGTCAGCAGTAACATTTGTTATAAATTTTGTCTGTACCAACTTCCAACAAATATTGTTTGGGTGTTTTCGTGTGCGCTATTCCTAATCCAGAGGACAACGTATTTTTTTTAATGGCATAAATAGAGCTACTGATCCCTCAGTTGTTAACTGATCGCTAAGGAGTAAACAACTTACAACAGTGTTCTCGAACAAGAATGAATACTATTAATGATAAACTACCAGTCGCTGCTCAGTGTACGCCTGCGAAAGACCTTTTTGCAGCAACGAAGTAGCACTGATGTTATTTCTGCAGCTAGACATTTAATAAATAGCATAGTGTGAGAGGACAAAGTGAATATGTGTGAAAAAACCCATCTTGTAACAGCTGCGTTATAAGTGCCGAATAACAATAGTAAGATAAGATCATACGAAGAGACATCGTGCATCGTGTTAAGAATTTGTTCCTTTACCTGTGAATCGGTATTTACGAAAGTTTCGATCATAGATTTGCAAAATGGAGCCTACATAAGTGAAAACCGATTCCGCAACAGAGCCAAAGACATTAGAATTGACATCCTCAATGTATATATGTACATGCAACTTCCTGTTCGCGATTAATCTTAAGGCAAATGCATCATCCTGAATATATTTTCGTTCATGGCACTTGAATGGAAGATTGCATTTAAAACAAGTTTTCGTGTAATAAGCATAACCTTTTCCCTTAACTCACTTTTTACTTCTCTCATGACGTCTCATATTAGAACTCATACCAAAAGCCTTGTTGCATTCCGCATTTGTATCTTGATGTTGCTGCATTGTTCACAGAATTGTCCACGGTGTTCACATGTTAACCACAAGTTATTGTTGTACACATTTCTTCATCGTCATTTGCAGCAGCACCATTTACAAGTCTATGTCTTCTCTGCTGTGGTGGTAATAATGGTTTTGAAAAGGGAACAGGTCCTGTGCATATTTTCTGGTGTTTGTTTAGATTGTCTACACGTGCAAACAAACTATTGTAAACTTTACGACTAGGATTAATTTTACATTTGTGGGCTGCACGTCTGTTTGCATTACGACCACATTAAAAATGTTTTATTACAGTAGCTACATGAACGTATATACGTTGAGGATGTCAATTCTAATGTCTTTGGCTCTGTTGCAGAATCTGTTTTCACTTCTGTAGGCTCCATTTTCAAATTGATGATCGAAACATTCGTAAATAGCTATTCACAGGTAAAGGAACAAATTCTTTACACGATACACGATGTCTCTTCGTATGATCTTATCTTACTATTGTCATTCGGCACTTATAACGCAACTGCTTACGCGATGGGTTTTTTTCACACATATTCACTTTGTCCTCTCACACTATGCTATTTATTAAATGTCTAGCTGCAGAAATAACATCAGTGCTACTTCGTTGCTGCAAAAAGGTCTTTCGTAGGCGTACTCTGAGCAGGAACTGGTAGTTCATCATTCATAGCAATAATTCTTGTTCGAGAACACTGTTGTAAGATGTTTACTCCTTAGCGATCAGTTAACAACTGAGGGATCAGTAGCTCTATTTATGCCATTAAAAAAAATACGTTGTCCTCTTGATTAGGCATAGCGCACACGAAAACACCCAAACAATATTTGTTGGAAGTTGGTACAGACAAAATTTATAACAAATGTTACTGCTGACTTTCATATAAATCATGTGTCTACTCATACCTCTTTGACGTTTTCTTATTGAACGAATCCACGATTTTGTTACGGCAACTAATGGTTGGTTGCTGTCAACAGGGCTGTCTTCATCATCTCCCAAGTTTCTTGCACACGGAAGTGTACACTTAGCTCTTGCCTTATTACTGCTGCATGTCATCACAATTTACTTTAGTCTTGAGTATTAAGTCGTACATTCTTGTCGTAGACACTTGAAAATCTCATTACGTCCTCCTCGGAGCAGGGTAACTGTGTTTCTTGCCGCATGTGGAAGACTGCACAGTGCCCATAAGTAGTACAGTCAATGATTTGACAATATGGTTCGTGACTTAGTGGTTCGGTTAGTTAAGGATGTGATAAGTACCATCGCATATTTCTGTAAAGCTTCTCAATAGACTGTGTGAACAGTAACAGTACGCTACCCTACTTAAGTCTGGTGTCACAATGACATAATGATTTGCTGGATGAAATTATTCCATGTTGACAGTTCTCAGCAAACTGAATGACGAATGATCAAGAAAACGCGCTTTATATTGTTGCTGGTAGACTACAGAAGGAAACAATATCGTCATCATCTTACCAGCATGTGCTATGTGTAAATAAAAGACAGTTTGTGCCAAGTCGATAGCTAGGAATTAGTTCTAAGGACAAGAGCATCTATGGCTCCATCAAGATGGCAGATAAACAGCGATGGTTAGGATGCTCGCCTTCCCGTCAAGTTTTGCGAGGTGTCTCCAGTTTTTCGTATGTGGGAATCGTGCTGGACGAAACAATTCTTACCTCCACTATCTACGACATTTTGAAATCAATTCAATGTTTTTATGTGTATTTTATCACCTTCCAGATATTCACAGTGGTAAAAAATCCAAGGTGTTGGATGCATATGTCCCAGATATATCTGAACAAATTCAGTCGATTATATTACATTTCATTTTTAATAATACAAGATGATTCGATTTTTTTCTCAAGTCGCAGTCTACGATGCATGCGTCTTGGATCTGTCCATACACAAAATCGTACAGCGTTTTTTTATCTGATAAAGGTAAGTTACTTACTTACCAACTTTGCAAACTTGTTACGATTCAATTGCCCGCATTTGAGGATTCGTAGAGCAGAAATAGTTACTACATCTAGGTAGCTGATGACAAAGTGCTTATCGTCGTGTCTTTTGATGACGGCGGCTTCTCCTCAGCCTGAAGCCTATGTCCAAAGGATTCAGTTGTCCGCTATGAGGTTTCATGCGTGCATTTATTTGAATCATACAAAATTTATTTAGTTGCCCGCTTTGAGGTTTCGTGGAATTAGAATTTTTTAAACAAAAAACCCATTAATTTTTCTTTCTCGAATAAAGTGTAATTGTACAAAAAAATAAGATGGATTTCTGGTAGACTTGTACTGTAAAAGTAATTTTGTGGAATAAAACACAACATTAGGATATTTGTGTTTTAAAGGTTTCAGTGAAGTTTCTACCTATCCCTTTTCGTGTGATGGGTTTCCATCCAAACCCACCTTGTTTTTGCATATCGACGTTTAAGAATGCTCCTAAGTCCTGTGTTTTGCACCTAAGATACACAGCATACAGCATAGGCAATAGTGCGTTCATGTGTTTATTTTGTTGTGTTCCTTGAATTGTTGATGGTGCACATTCAACGTTACCTATGTGGTTCTAACTCACGATACCATTGTTTCGGGAACTCTATCGCGGTAGCTTCATTTGTGATTTGAAAGAAAACTATGAGTCCTACACTATTGCAACAAGAGGACCTTTTTTGCTAGACAGGTAACATTACCCGATAAAACATCTTTAGATGTTCGAAAATCCGGACGGTTAAAAATTTATACGCAATTAGAGGGTAGGCACCCCTGCTATTTTCATAAGGGCGGAAGGTTTTAACCATTATTTTCTGTTGGTTTTAGAGCCCAATAGCATTAAGCAATGCTTCAAATATTGTATTTTTATGTAAATTAGTTTCCGATATTTTGGGAATATACTGTTTTAAAATTCGATGTTCAGAGGCCCATTACTCTCTTAACATTGAGTTTAGGTGAAAAGTGCAAAACATGCTTTCATCATAGTTTTTCGTGAGGAACACGTATGCGGAGTTTGTCCCCCTAATTAAGAAACAGCCTGTATATATATTCATTAAGACATAGGTATGCTAAAAATTTAAATGAAAATAAATTAAATGTGAACATTTATCTGCTACAAAAAGTTCTTTTTATATATACACTATTTGACAATGTCCTGTCGTGAATGTACTCGTAGCTCAGTGTGCTAGGGCACATGTCTGGTATCACAAGGTTGCATGTTCGAAACCAACACATGATGAACCAAGCATTTTTAACTTTCTAAAAATAAAATCATAAAGTCTATTCTCTCATATACAAATACAAGCAACTTCGACCTTACAAAAATAGCGATACTAGAGCACTCGAGGAGACAGCGATGTAAACGTTGAAAGAAACGTGGCAGCTCACATCCAAGAGAAAATATTGCGGATGTCGACTGGACTGCTGTGCTGCCTATCAGTTAATGATGGAAACAAACTGCGACACTAGCGCCACTTAGTAGCCAATGATGGAAACAAACCGGCGCTGCCTAGTAGCTAGTGATGGAAACAAACATGGCCGCTCCAGCAGACGATGGCTCAGGGAAATTTCGAGGGAAAAAATTCCCTCCTGGAAAAATTCATTCAAACAAGTGACTGCTGTAAACAAGATGGAGGACACAAGATGGATGACATGATGTGACATATGACTTAACATAAAACATAACATATGACATAAGACATAACATATGGCATAAGACATAACATATGGCATAAGACATAACATATGGCATAAGACATAATATATGGCATAAGACATAACACATGCCATAAGACATAACATTTGGCATAATACATAACATGGGACATTATGTGACATATGGTGTGACATGATATGACATATTGTGACATGCTATGACTGACATGAAATTACATGATATGACATAGTGTGACATGATTTATTGTGACATGACATAATTTGACATATGATATGATAGGACATATATGACATGACACGTGACAAAATTGCCGCCGTGCACAACAAAATGACCGCTGTGACATAATCCAAGATGGCGGCGGATTGATACAAAATGGCGGCGGGTTGGACAAAGATGGCGGAGACTGCTCCACTGCTCCACATCATGAAGCCTGTGTTCCAGCTTCGGCTATTCCCTACTACTCAAGATGTTTTCCCAGTGCATATTGGCTTTGTACCGTATCGTGCTATATTCGTTCAGAAGAACAGATAAAATACCTGCCAAAAACCCAAACATGTAATGTGAATACATAGAATTCACGAAACCATGTGTTTAAAAATAATTACATTATCCAATCCCGGTGGACTAAATTTTTTTCTTTACTTTTGATGTTATTTAACATTTTGCTGCCGATGGACAGCAATGCAGAGAAACGGTAACTGTCGTCAGTCAGTAAAGGTAGGTAAGGTGGTAGCCAATCACTTATCAGCATTCACCATTCCCGATTAAAGATCAATACAGTAATAATACTTATTGATGTTATGTCTAAAGTTTAGTTTAAAAGTATCTGTACACAAAAATATCTTACTGTAGCTAAAATCATGATAACATTTTCAATTATCCGATATCAAAAACAAATAATTCAGTATTGGATCTTAAAGAGTTTGAGTGTTGCTCAAATTATCAAAAGGACAGATATTCTTTTTAGAACTTAATGGCATATGGTATACAAGATAGAATAATGGCATATGGTATACAAGATAGAATATCTCAATTATAAGATGCACGTACTGATCTTGTAACAATGGCCTTCATGGGCTAAAAAGTAACCCAGCCATTTATTTTGCTACGATACGAAGTAAAAAATCCACTGAGAATTAATTTACCTCATAAAGTACACTTCACTTCAAAAGGTCATAATCTTAGCATGTTCGGTAGGCAGGTAAATCTTCAACATCTTTATATACGTATGGTTTGAGAAGATGACTGATCAACATTATAGTAATCAGGCCGCTGACCACCATGTTTATGTATGTTTCATCTATACTTCCTTTATTATTACGTAACATGTACAGACTGTATAATCAATAATTTTTTTCACTATTATATTTTCAAAATTTTGTTATAACTATGTTAGGGCTGTGCTCATCACGTGAGTTATTGTATGTTAGTGTATTGTAGGGAACTGTGCGACGTAAAGTATAGTGGTTAAAGGTAAGAGGTATAGATAGTGTTAGAAGCAAGGTGAAGCAAGGGACAGGTACTAGGCGTGGTGACAAACAGATCCAGTGCAGGGATATGTACAGTAACCAGGGACTGGCAGAGTCTTCACGAGGCTGGCTTGGCCACAGTATCAGCACCTGACGGCAGTGGGGGAGGCTTCCAGTTTGTCGAAGTGTTCACAGAGAAGGCACAGAGGATGTGCGGTGGTAGGCCAGGAGTACACTCTGGCAAGCTGTCGATAGTTTCCTCGTCGAAGTAATGTGTGCTGTCGTTCGGTACGTCGTTCATCGACCCTGCCGACATCGCGACACCTCTCAGCATCATCTCTGAAAATGAACATGGCAAACGTTCCTTACTAACGAATACATAGCATAAATATCGTTCCCCTATCATATTACAAACATTCAAGCTACCCTTGTGTGTACAAGGAGGCTGCACAAGTTGAGGACAAGAAATATGTTACGTTGTTGTTACAGATGTTCAGGACTGATGGCAAATAGCTAAAGCATCAATCTGAAATTTCAAAACTTGGTCCGAAAACTCTTCATTATTAATTTGTTAGTGTAATGACAATGTTCGTAAATTGCCGAATGCAGGATAAGTAGCGCCTCTATATAGTATGTAGGCATTTGAGAAGGCAAACACTACTAAAGCACTAGATGACATTGTGTGTAATTTCGACTTAAGTGGAAAGTTGGTTAAAGTATATGTAATGAAATGGCATGTTTTAATCGTAAAAATTTACTTGATTAGTCTTTGTGAGATGGCGTATTCGGTCATGAGAACTGCATAGTGAAGCAAGTAGCAAGATTAGTGAAGTGTAAACAATGTATATCAGGAAACGAATTGAAACAGAAATCCAGTTCGTAATATTCTCCATAGACTTCCCCTATTTTTAAGGAAACTGGAAAATTTCAACCACATTTTTACGGCAGTTTTAAATGGATGAACTAACATCACGTCTTATCAATTTCAATGAAGTAGTCCTTGATGGTGTGATAGAGGAGTCCTCTTTGATCCTCCGAACAGTCCCAAGATGTATCGCACAAGGCGCAGTGTCAAAAGTGCTACGGAGGTACAATAATTCATGCCATGAGTCCTGTGGTGTCGCAACCAGCATTATGCACAGACGGTAATTACTGCAGCACTCTACAGTAGATCCTAATTGTCTAGCGAGTATGTTTTTCGCTGATGAAACAGGGTATACTAGAAATTGTATGTTCGATAGTCGGAATGGTAATGTATAAGATGAAGTAAATCCCTGTATTTCTAAACGTTGATTAATTGCCTTCCATTCAACACACAACACCGCACATTATTTTTCAATAGCGTATTAAAATGTCACCGCCAATCACAAGATTCGAGTTGAAGAGAAGTTGCACTTCCGCACGAAAACATATTTTCATATGATCATATGCATAATATGGTGTCTGTGCAATACACGCCGTACATAAATGGAACGAAAATTGTGCGCTACCATGCACGCAGTACACAAACGGCACAAAAACTGTGCACGTGCGTGTGACGACACCGTCTTGCTTATCATTGCGGCACAGTCGGTTACAACTCAAATATAGACTTTTGAATGTTTGCAACAGTTTTCTGTACCGATATAGACAATGCAATTAAGTTTTCCGTGAATGTTATGTGCTATACATTTTTGATGCGAGTTTATTTAGAAGTTCATAAATTATTTGTATATTTGCAAACCGAAGACGAGAATTGTTTATGAATTTTTTGAACTGAATTAGAAACCAATCTTATTTGTACTATTTTTTTTAACCCAACCAAACATAACATACAATTTCGGTTCCGGTTCGAAATCTGAACGTTCAACTCAGCTCTGTTTACATCGTAAACAATTTCCTGCGGACATAAATTTTTTTAGATTTTAAATTTGTTCACACATGCAAAGGAACAACAATAAAAGTGGAAACGACTTTTGAATTAACGACCAATAGATGGAAACATGGAAATGCAAGCAGACGTCCAAAGAGGAGAAGAGATAAAGTTGGAAAAGCCAGAGAGAAAACTCCAGCTCTTGAAAGATTTCTCCTTCGTTTCTCACAGGCATAATTAGCAAAGCTCAGTATACGCAACACACCAATGTTAACGGCTGGCTGTGCGGAAATTATGCTGTGTTGTCAGTTCGTGTAGTGTCCCGTTTACGAGCTGTAAAAGTTATAACCGCTGTGTGATTTGAGGCATTGTCGTCATATTAGAGGTAACGTTACTTTTAGTATATTATGTAACACACTTTTGTATCTAGCACTCGGATCGCCCCCCAAATAGTTGAAAATAAGTAAGTGAATGTTTCGTTACTTGATTTTTAATAAAAATTAATTCCTACAGAATACTGACCCAAAACAATAATATCACAACCGTTCGCAAATAGCATACGTTCTAAACCCCTCGGTCTAGGGTTTATTAACTATGTGAAATTTGTTATATTAACTCCAAAGACATTTGAAGCGAATCGCTTTGGATTTATTTAATATTTTCCTCAGCCACTAAATAAATAGTGTTACCGCTCAAAGTCAAGTGATAACACGCAGCACGATGAAAAAGAACACAAAACTTCAGTTCGTTGCACATAGAGACGACTGGGTGATTACATAATCCATATCGGTGATGCCTTTCAACATTTCTCCTTAGATATCCTGCCTCAAACGCGGAAGTCAGAGCTAGGTTGACTCCTGCCTCAAATCAATGGTTACAACTCAAGTTAACATCCGAGTGTGGTATAAAGTTTTAAAAGGCGTTTGATGAGATGTATGAGATATATAACAGTAAGAGGAATGTAAACACTTACCGGTTACTCCTCTGAGTATTATAAGAGGGTAAGCAATAACATTCATCCAGGGAGGTGGAGTAGGGTAGCCTTGTTTGATGCCCATCTGCTCGAGCAAGGTGAGTGGCATGTCTGAGGGGTATGAGCCACCTGACTCTGGGACCTGCCTGGTCATACGCTGTGCTCTGTCAGTAGGTGGCCTCTGACCTCCGTCCTTCTTGCCGTGACCTGGGCCACCAGAAGTCGCCAAGCTCCCTGCACACACAGCACGTCATCTCTAGAGTGCATTACTCGCCGTAGTTGCAATGTTGCACAAGTTGAGTTGGCAGACAATCTACAGCAGGGGCGGACAACCCTTGGCCTTTAGAGTGAGCCGCCTTAAATTGAAGCATTTGCGAAATAATTTAAAATGATTTACGCAGACAATAAAATAATTCATTGTTTCTCTACAGTAGTATGTAAATATTAATTATGGTATCTAGGTAATTAAGGGCATTAATAACCTGAACTGAATTAAATGTTTTGACAATTTGTCAACATTATTGTCATTGTTCTAATTTAAACTATAAAATATATTTGCAATTTCCTTTAATGATAACTGAGAATACTCTACAAATAAACATTAAATAAAGTCAATGTTTGTTATGACATTAAATTTCCTCAATTTTGAGCTTATGAAAAGTCGTCAGTGTGACAATATCTATGGAGGTTCGTACAATGATTTCGTTTAACTCATTCAGCTACAACTCCAAAAAGTTCTACCGTCCCTGATCTAGAGTGTATTGCTAGATATTTAATATTACAAAACATTAATGTCAATCACTTTAAACCAAGGAATGTTTTTGTCATAGTAAACTTAGCCGTATACTTTCTCCTTCGCCCTACCACAAGAGCGCCCATGTTCTCTGTTGTGATCCTTAGCGCAACCGTATTACCAAGTGTAACTGCTTACAGAGCCACAGAAATCCTCTTAAGTTCCACTCTACGTCGCGAGAGTCAGAGACCACGAGCTACCAATATGATCAGTAGTATTGAGCATAGATAGTAACTTACACGACACTCACATCCTTAATAATGAGTCCGGTTAATGTTTAGTTCTGAAATTCCCCGTTGTTTCTTCACTTTGCGCGAAAGTTTCCTTACAGCGACGTTAAAATGTGCGGCTTTACTGACAATTTAATGACCAATACACAACTCTGTGCATTAAATAAACGAAATAAGTTTTGTTGACTTAAACTACTTAAAAGTGTTGTAAAAAATGGAAACTGCATCAAACTTACTTTAGTAAATGTTTTCAACAATTGTCTTCGAAAAATCTGGAACCATGCATTTTAATATGTAGATTGATTACTATAATCACAATGTCAAATTAACAACAAAGGATGTTTTCGATAAAACATAAAAAAACAGTTAATTTCGGGAATTTATTGATAAAAGTGTCCCATATAGCTAGATCGGTCCTTATATTCTAGGCATATTTGACTTTAAGAGGATTCCAAAGTCTCTTGATCAAATCCCGTGTGACATATACAGTTCAAAACTCCCGTACTTCATTTACAAATATCTTGTTCATCACATTAAAAAATATAACACTTCGTGTACAGTAATCAAAATTAAGATGAACATTGTATCCATCTAGATTAAATTAATTCTGAACAATTTCATGCGCTGAAGTGGTTGGCCCATATATGTTACATTCTTTATGTGTTACGTTTTGATTTTTAGTTATAATTGCTTTTATGTTATTATTCACAAGACGACCAGTTGTCTTATCTAATTTTCACAATGCTATTGTTAGATTACTTGTCAAATTCAACCTCACTGTCGTCACTCATAAAACAAATAATTTTTACTTTTTTACTAATTATTAAGTTAACTTTTTTATTATTTTTTATGTTATCAACCTACGGTGGCTGGCTTTTACTTACACTAAACTCTAACTACTAAAGTAATACATACGAAAGTAGAAACAAATGCTTCATGAACTATGTTAATTTCTAAGTTTTATAAATAAAAACGCAGGAATATATATCTACTTGAAAATTACTTACTATTTAACGGCAGGAGTTAATACTTTGTAGCTAGGTCATTCAATACTATAAGACGCTTTCTAGGCCAATTTGCTTACACACATACACACACGCGCCTACAAACATAACGCGCACAAAACTATATTGCTGCTGTAGTTTTTATCAACACTACGACATTTGACAATGTGTTTGCAACCCTTCGCAAAGTGTTACGTAGCTTCGTATCTCCGAAGGTAAGTTTACTATATGCTCATTATGCGAATTTGAATGAAACTGTATTTTCTAGGGGGTGCACATGTTACACTGCAAGAAAGTTTTACCGAATATTTGTATGAATATAATGAAATAAATAATTTCTTGTCTTGATAAGAAAATACTTTGTTAGATCAAGTACACAAATGTACAACTTGTGGCGCCAACCAAACCTTAAAAGTTTGATTACGCCCTAGTTTGTAATCACACCTCGAGCGCTATTATGCCATTGATGTGACTGTTATCATTATAACTACATTTGTAAGTGAATTTAATGATGCTTCATTCAGGTAAAACCATCCCGATGGAACAGTTTATACATAAAACGAAAAATATAGACGTAAAATTTAATATGACGCTGCGTAAATTCCATGCATTTAACGAGCCATACAGGATGCGTCAATCTTCAACGTTCAGTAATGATCAAGATTTCTAATGAGCTGTCATGAATACGAAGGGTCCCGCATTCAATTCACGGTACTACAACTATTTTTTTAATGATCTATATACATATAAATAAATATGTATAGTTACTTACCAAATATAACAAAATAAAACAACCAAGGCATTTAGTTTCAGTGACAAAAATATTTGTTGTGCCATATAAAATAATGTCTTTGTTTGCGCCAAGCAAATTTGTTTAACTCAATAAACCTTTCTTTCGGTGCAGCAAAGACATGACAAGCGACTCTTAGAAATACTATAATGTGTGATACAAACATTATTTCGCATGATTAAGTTCCAAAATGTGTATTCGTTTGTTCATTGCAATATACTTCTCTTCTGTAGAAGTTAATGCTGTTTGAAAATATATTCCATACCGTAGGACTGTGAATGAAGCCGTTTGCTTATATTTAATAAATAAAGTAATGTCTAATCGCCAGCAGAAACTGGGGTCGAGTAGCAATAATAACATGAGTAAACAGTACAATTAATTTAATAATCTAAACATAAACGAGATTTGCTTCTTTCTAGCTGCATAGCTTCATGCAACATTGTATAGACTCATCCTCCTGCGAAATTCTCAAATGATTTTCGGTTTCATAGCGAGTTAAAAAGAATTATTATTTTGAAGAATTGAGGAATTTTTAGAGGCAATGAATTCGTAACAAGTAGAACTATGAAGAGCAGCGAGACAGCGAACATATTACAACGCAGGGTGAGAATTATGCTAATTACTCTTGTATTCATTCCAGAATTATACCTGCACAGGTATTTTAATAACAGCCTTGTGTTCTACTGCAGCAAACACGTGTGCAGAACGAAAGGTGTGGTGATGCCTTATGTATTGTGTAATTGAGTGTATTGTTTGTCATTTATGTCAGTTTATTGTAACGTGTACCCAAAAGGTACTAACTTCGGAATTTACTCTGTATTTGTGTTGTGAAGTTTGTTTAATTTTTATTGCACGTTAAGCATATAGCCTACAAAATATGTTTACCTGAATTAATATTACTAAATCAGAAATTTCAAATTTAAAACTAAATATAGGAATCGCAAAGTTAATGAACTCAATGGGAACCTAAATTAAATAGAGTTTAACTAGCAAATTTGTTTACAGGCTATAATTAACAGTGTTACTTCGACATTGTATGATTTCCTAAGGTTATGTCCTTAAACTCACAAGCCTCCTCAATCAATACAGTTATACGATATAATTTATAAAATTCGTTCGGCATACGTTGAATTAAGTAAATAAACCTCTGTATTTTTGAGCAACCAAGTTTTTGCTTGTAAAGACATGGAAAGAAGTAGAAGTTATCAATAAAGCACTGTGTACGTAACGCATATTGAACACCAGAGCTGGGTAACTTACGTGTGAAGCGCTCGAGCTGGTCTAGAGGCGAGCGTAGCAGCTGCGAGAAGGAACGTGCCTCAGTATTTGTAGATCTCTGAGTCTGTGAAACATAACACAGTCCAGTGCTGTACTCTGATTGCGGGTTTAGTAAATTAGCAATTACATTATACCAATGATGCAGTGGGAATTTTATGTGGCAGTGCCTAACATACACACACAATTGTCCTTTTGCCAGAACATGTATTAAAGTCTGAAGAACTCTATGAACACAATATCTCAAAATCATAAAATATGTGACATTAGCCCATTTGCCAATCAGGTAACAGTATGAAAATTACGTATTATGTTAAATTACTGGGACGCCCCATTCGTAAATTTAAAAATGAAGAAGTGCATAATTTTATTTGGTTTTCCTTTGCGAATCGAAAATTGTGACGTACATGACAAACAAAAATTAATGCCTTAAGTTCTCACACTACAATTACCTACTAAATTATACTTATTGGTATCTACAGAATTAGAAATTTACTGAACAAAAACACATTAATTTTCTTTTCTCAAATACGGTGTAATTTGTACTGCAAAAAACTAGATGGATTTTTGGCAAACTTGTACAGTAAATTTAATTTGTAGAATAAAACACAACATTTAGATATTTGCGTTTTTAAATTTTCGGTGGGGTATCTACATATCCCCTTCACGTGATGGGTTTCCATCCAAACCCACTCTTGTTTTTCTTTTTTTTTTTTCCTTCATATACTCATTTACGAATGGTTCCTAAGTCCTGTGTTTTGCATCTAAGAAACACAGAATACTGCATAGTCAATAGTGTGTTCATGTGTAATTTATTGTATTCCTTGAATTCTCGATGGTGCACATTCAATGTTACCTACATGCTTCTAACTCACGATACCATAATTGAATCGGTCATTTGAAGAACGTCATGAGTCCAAAAAACTAGTTTTGAGATAATGAAGAAAAACCTTATAGTTTCTTAAAGACTCAAATTTAAAATATATAGCACGCATTTAAAGTTGAATAAACATATATGTGTTTTAATATCGTAACTTCAATAAAAAGTGTAACATGTATTTATTTATTAATAAAAATTGTTAATGTACTGATGACGTTTCTCAAATTAATAATTAATTATGTTGCTGTAATAATGTTTTGGGTGACAGTACTCCCTAAAAATAACAAAAAAAATTGTATTATCATACTGACGCTATTTTGAAATACATGTAGTCATTTTTAGTTCTCTTGTTTTAGATTGTAAGTTTATCATTTCAGGCATCGTCTGTTGCTCCTGTTGTTGTTGGCCATTCCAAAATTTCTTGATAAAAAGCTGCATGTTCATTAGGGATGTATTTAATGAGTTTTGTGATGTATTCCAGCTTCTTGATGTGGATTGGATGTTTTACTGAGTCCAAATACGCTTTCACTATAGGAAGAGGGGGAATGGTTTTGTGGTGTGGTTTCAAATGTGTATTTCTTCAGTCCATTACTATAATTGTAGCAAACCACTTCACCAGGATTTGAAGACTGAAACTCAACCATGTTATATTCTGAAATAGCTAGGGATACTTTCTTGAACACTACTTTACCTAACGAATCAGTCGAGAGAGGTGTCTTCTTATAATACTCAGGCCACCAGTCTCTGCAATTCAGAACTGAATCAGTAGTAAACATGTGCACTGAAAGTCTACCACTCTTACTAGCCTGCAATATTATATCACTATACTCCTGTGGTGAGTAAACCCTGTCTGAATGCCTGAATTTGCCCTTGATAACACCAAAGTCCCTGTCACATGGAACATATAAGAGGCCTCGAACAGGAAAACAATGCCTGATAAGATCGAATTATCCCTTTCTAGAAAGTGTTGTCCAAAATCTCATCATTGTATGGTTTCGATTTTGCCCGGCTCATCCACCGGAAAAGACAAACCACTTACACGCATTTTTAGGAACATTATTGAGAATGTAGTCATACAACATGCTTCAAACTTTATTGGCCCCTTCTTTGCGATACCTTCGGGCTATACATAACACTTATCAGTACCATCCTTTAGATTATGGACACGAAATACGTTTACCAATTGCTGCCGGTAGTAAAAAACTTCTTGGACAAGTAAGTTTGGAAGCGGCAAGTTTTGTATAAAATCAAAACAGATACCGAACACATCAGCTTGTTCTTGACACTCCCTCTAAACTTCTGATATTGTAGTGTAGAACTTTCTGGCACGCCGTTTGTGTACCAACAATTCAGCTTCAGCCGCACGCTTGGCATTTTCACTATGGTAAGTACTCTTTAATTTGGTACTCAGCTCTTCACATTGGGAACAAGTATCTATTTGAGGTCTACCAAAACATAATTCATAGTTTTCTTTAAAGTAACGTGGATAAAATTTGTACTTCACTTTTCTATCTGGATGTTTCTTCTGAAACAGTTCGTACATCTGTTTAACATTTAATCGACTATCCAAGTACTGGACTGCCTTACTGGCATAATGAGATATCTTTACTGGGAATTATTCTATGTGTGTTTTAATGTTATCACACTCAGCTCCAGGAATAGCATTTCCTCTTGGTTGTTTGCCACGTTTATCTTTGGGTGACTTTCCTTCCACTTTCAAGGATGAAAGGCGTCTCACACGGTGCTCAGTAGTTGCATGCAGTGCAATAAAAGCCTTGTTACAAATATTTTCACGCTTTCCATTAACTGTTACAAAATATGAAAAGTTGTTTGACCTTGCTTTAGGCATTTCATTTCTTGGACTTTGCCTCTGTATATTCTGGACCTCTGTACAGCTCTGTAGGTAAATATTCTGGCTGTTATTAGTGTCGAAAGACTCATAAAAGTGTGTAAATATTTCAATTTTCTCATCTTCAGTTATTTTAGAAAAGCATTGCTTCTTGCACGTGAAAATTGCGAAGAAACACTGTATTACTTAATAATGTGAAATAAGTCTTTCCACACACAATGCAAATATGAAATCTCTATTTACACTCATAGTGTTGGCTAGAAACTTCAAGTTAACATTAATCTGTATGTTCACATTTTTCAATATGGAATGAATGTTTTCAGAGTGGGTAGTACATTTTTCAGAGTGGTTAATGTGACGAATGTTATAAGAGTAGGTAGTATTGCATTTGTTTTTAGAATGGGTACTATGAAGAATGTATTCAAACTGGGTAGTAATGTAAAAATATTTTTAGAATAAGTCGTATGAGAATATTTTCATGGCGTGTAGTATGAGGAATGTTTTCAGGATAGGTAGTATGAGAGCCATTTTGTGAACACAACTAAATATGTTTCTCTCTATTCTACTGCTGCTATCTTGTGATCAGAAAAAAACACATTATGTTGCTTGTAGGTTGTCAGAGGAGAAACGTCGAAGTCCAGAACCTGTCGTTTAGAAGAGAAACGTCACAAGTCCAGGACTCGTGACGTTTCTCAAATGACCGATTCAATTGATTATTTGTTTCTGGAACTATCGCTGTAGCTTCATTTGTGATTTGAAAGAAAACTATGAGTCCTAGACTATTGAAACAAGAGGACCTTTTTTGTTCGACAGGTAACATTACTCAATAAACCATCTTCAGATGTTCAAAAACCCTGACGGTATAAAAAGTTCCATGCAATTAGGGGATAACCACCCCTGGTATTTTCATAAGGGTGGAAGGCACCAACCAGTATTTGCTGTTGGTTTTCAGATCCCAATAGCATTAAGCAATGCTTAAAATATTGTATTTTAATGTCAATTAGTTTCCGATATTTTGGGAAAATACTGTTTTAAAATTCTATGTTCAGAGGCCCATTACTCCCTTAATATTGCGTTTATGTGAAAAGTGCAGAAAAGTGCAAAACACATTATCGTCATAGTTATTCGTGAGGAACACGCACGCGGAGTTTGTCCCCTTATTTAGGAAACATCCACACACACATAACAAGAAACACATTTTGAAACATCATATATAATATTACTTACGCAAGTAATGGGATGTCTTTTATGTGTAGTTTCGTGTCCATAGCGATAAATGTTCAACTGTCCGTAGGATTACCTGGAATTGGGATTTTGTGAAACCTAGTGCACACTGCCGTAGATTCGTGGATTATTTTAGTACTACAGGTTTCTCACCACAGAATGCAACCACTTTACCGTGCTATGTAACCTACTTTTACATCATCTGGGTTACAATTCTTCGCTAAAATAAGGTATCAAAAAACGAAAACATATCATTACGACACGCCTATTTGTTTGGTTACTCGCCTTGCAAGACAGTAACAATGCCTGCATATGTTTCAGGCGATCCTTTTTTTTTCTTAATGGCAAAAATTTGACGTACTATTTTCTCGAAAATGTTTTACTCTAGCACTTTCCTAAAAGACTACCTTTTTTTATTACACTTTGCTCCTGGTGAATGTTCTGTGGTACAACATGAATAACAGTGGCGTGTGCCAGAGTTACAAGCCAAAACAAGCCCTAGTACACCATCAGAGCAATGGTGGGCCGGCGATATTAACAAACTACGTTCCTGAGAATGAAGAACAGTCATTGTTGGTAAAGTGCTGAGTATCGTTGTTTAATATGCAGTAGTTTTTGAGATAATTAGTTTGTATTTCGAAAATAAATTTTTGGGCTGCATTACTCCCACAATTTTCACTTAGTGGCAAAATGAGACCACATTTTCGACATGGTTATTTATGATCTATCGCCACACGAAATTAACACACTCCGTCCTGACTCATCCTATATACAGAGTGTTCACAAAAACCTACGAACTCTGGCACGTGATTCCTTGTTAAAAAAAAAGCAGAAAATATATTAGACACTTTGTTCTTAACCATAATAATAAGAGAGTAATTCGCCTTTGAAAATCAAATTTTAAAAATTTGATTTCCCCACAAATCGATCACTAATAGACGTAAACTGACAAAACTCAAGATATTACTTCATGACAGTAAGGCCGACAAACTCACTGTAAACACCAGTTGATATACTTAACCGTTACGTAAATAAAAGTGGTGGCCACCCTTAAATAGCTGAAATTTTTTTTAACGTAATGATAATCCAAACATTAAAACTGAATTACTGAGTAATGTGAACTTAGTAATAAGAAGGTTATCTTGTAGCGACTGTCTATGACTCATAGTTTTCGTGCAAAACGGATATAAAGTTTTGGCGTGGTGACACGGAGCCTAGTGTGTAGGCAACACTGCGCACACAAGTGTCAGATTTATTCCGCAGTGTCGCACAGATGATAGTGGACATTCAGTGTAAATATCACGTACCGTAGTTGAAATAGCTCACATTACCGTAACAATCGCCGGAGTTTTTCGGTGGTTTTGTGAATTCCCAGTGTGTGTGTATGTATATGTAGGCACCATTACAGCAGTACATAACATGTTACTATGCCGCACACTACGCCACTAACACACAGACAGTAGGAACAACTGTGACACAGCAACATGATTCTGCCAGCGCGCTACCAACCATACGTCATGTATTGATATACACACACAAACACACGCACTTAAATACACACACGAAATTTTAAGAATACTACAAATTCTTGCTGCTTATGTTCTTTGTTCAGATTCAAAAATGTTCTAATAGCGCCGTTTTTCACCTGAAAATCAAATGTTTTCCTGGAGTTTCACCCCCGTACCAATCCATATTCCGTATTTTACTTGGGGTGACAGTAAAACATAATTTAATATGGAAAGGTTTTTATTGATTAGGAGTAGGTTGCACCATACTGTTTTGGACGTAGGCAACGTTGCTTTAAAAATCATTTTATCTTGAGCTACAAGTTTATAAAATCAGGTTATTTGTAGCAGAATTTTAAAAATATTTATTTGATTATTTATTAATCGATACATTTTAATGTGTATTGTAATATATAAAATTACTTTTTTTCAGTGCAACAAACTGTATTACTAGAAGTTATCCTATAAAATGCATTAAGTTTAAACAAACTCAGGATTTAAAACACCCCTCCCCCCAACTGAACGGCTTTTGTCGCCAGACAATGTCTCCGTGTTTTATTATCCTTGCTAGCCTGACTGTTGCTATTTAAGAGCAAGCACCAAGGTCACGCCCTGACATTGCAGTCGGATCTGAGGCTCTGTAGGTAACTCCGGAGTACTTGAACTAACAAGTCAAACATCTCGTCTCCAGAAGTATTTACGTTTATACAATGACGGTGAACTGTTTAAAATAGTTTTACTACAGTGCATATCTGGAAATTCTGCGGAGTAAAAATCATTTCGCATTTCGTTTATTTTACTTGTGCATAAATAAACAGTCAGTCGTTCCCTAATAAGTCACAGAAACAAACAACATATTTATAGGTCGATGATGCAAACAATGAAGAAATAGTAAGTCAGTGCAATGTTCTGCAGTTATAGCATAGCAAGGCTAAAATATTAGTACATCTTCATGCATGCTTTCGGACCGTTCCGTTGTCTCTAGTGGTGATAAATAGGCGCAGAACCGCGTGTGACGAGATGCAGCCCAGGAAACAAGAGACCAGCATGCGCAGACGTATAATCTGCTCTTATATCAGGGAGGACGTTTAAATTATTTATTTCATGTCACTAATAAATTAAATGTGAGTTTCTGCAAGAAATTGTAACATACTGTCATCTGAATTTGATGAATGTCATTGTGAATTATGATCGTTGAGTGTGTAAACTGATATTATGTTAACTGAGCAGATTTTTTTTAGTATATCCCGTTTAGTTTTAACTTTAGTAATTACGCTTTTTGTAAGAGGATGACAATTCTTTGCATCAAACCTTCTCGTCAGTCTTGAGAGATGAAGCATTTTTACTCCCTAGTTAACTAGAGATAGTAGCAAAAAGTCACCCTAAACAGACAAAAAACCAACTAAAACCAACTGGTGTAAATACCATATCAGTTCGCGACTCTATACACTGTAGTTATACATAAGGTCCGTGTCAAGTGGTCATGTTTCCTTGTTGACTAGCACATGCACTACTGTCGTGTCGCACATGAGAAATTACTTTACTGTGGACGGGCGGACGAGAAGTCGATGTCGATCACGTGTCAGTGCGAAAACGCCGCGAAATTACAAGGATTTTGTATAGATTATAAAATAACGTCTCAGTTGATTTCACATTTGAATCTCTCGATCACTACAATAGTAAATTAGATGTTGAGATTAATTAGAACATCTGCAGCTATATTGAATTAATATAACATATGTAATATCGTATGTTACTGATCAAGTATTGTACATGGTGGCCAGTTGTACGACATAACTAAAATGTTATTATTACTATCTTGGCTTGTGCGATTGCAGAAACTAATTGTAGATCTAAATAAAGTCCATTCTGCAACTCGACAAACTAAATTAATGTTATACATATACTTTTCGGTACAGTCGTAACGTTTACAATATCATGGCCAAATGATTAAAACTAAATGAAAAAGAAAAATTTTACCAACAATTCAATGAACACAAGATGGCGTTGCAAATCCCGCATTAATATTCACGTCCCACACAAGCAAACATCATACAAGAACTGTACAAAACTAAGGCAGAAGGTTGGCGAGGGATACGTGATAAACTGGCGGCCAGCGATGACGACCAATTTACCAATCCTCTGACCTATCCGTTTGTCAACTTATTTATATATCGTCCTAGCCACACATTTACCCATTCATCAGTCAATAGATCCACAACTCACACATTCACCACCCCTCCCTCTATTCACCTCCCATCCATCCATCTACCCACACGTCTGTACGCTGACATGCTATGTAGTCTCCCACCTATCCATTAAGTTGTCAATTTATACACCTACATATTCGCCATCCACCAAGCCCGTTATAAGTTTACAAGTTCCCATCAACCCACCCATTGACGCAGCCATCCATACATCCACCAACCCATTCATAAATCCACTCCTCCCACCCATCAATACTTCCAATACTCTCGTGCATCTATTCACCAACCCATCCATCTCCACCCGTTTACCTAAACCATCCATTCACCTATACATCGACCTATCGAGTGATCCACCCACTCATCCAATAAATCCATCACAAAGAGTAGGTCAAAGTACATGTTGTTTGTATAGGGACGACACAGTACCTGAGCTACATCGGCAACCAACACGACCGCAGCACAAACCCACAACACTAACATCGCCATCACTTGCTACATACAGCTGGTGACCCGCACTGACGTTATATTATATCAGTTCCCACATGCCATCGCGTGCCTCAACACTCCCACGTCCGGCTTGCGACCTTACTTCCGGTCCACGTTGGCACCATACAACCTCGTACCTCGCCTCCACGCACCCACGTCTAGGTATTTTGTAGCGCATTATCGTCTCTGAATAACTACTCTGCTGTGCGCCAGTCATCAACTTCCTACTGTAGCGCTGCAAGGTCGTGTCTCGGTTGTCCAGATTGTAGATGGGTTGGTACACCCTTTTAATGTACCTGTTCCGAATTTCTCCTGATACATAGTTGTATCTGTTACCGAGTATCAAATACACTCAGGATATAATATAGGAATTACTATCGCGAATAATTACCTTACGAACTCGGAACCAAGAACTCGTGTGTCGTTTGTCCATGCGTGTTATCACGTACACGCTGATTATGTTTTCTTTGTGTTCTGTGTTGTATCTGATACACTGTCCACAGGAATAAGAGAAATTTGTGTGGCATTTGTTCGCTTAGAATAACGGTGCTTGTACATATAATTTGCGAAGAAAAATGTAATCACAAATCGTATTCAAACATTAATGATTTGTATTACAAGACAGCGTCTTGCTGGAAGCTCTTCTGATAGTATTTCTGTACACACATACTTTAAGATGAAAGTATTGTCAGCAAGACCCAAAAAATTTTCATTTGCTATAACTTACTGGCCTTCCTGTTGAACGTCGTCTTTCTGGCAGTATTAAATTTGTTTGACGAATGTAATTTGTAACTGTAACTAAACCCACTAAATAAAACACGCATTATTCAATTGCACTTCCTAGTAATTGAGCATATCATATAAAAGATACAAAAATTATTCGTAGTAAAATTATGAAAATGTTTACACACACATATATAATTTGTAACGAATTTTGGATGTCAGTGATAACAAACTCAAGTAAAAAAATAAGGATGTAAATCAGTTTAACTTTTTGTAATTCTATATTGTAAAAATAGCAATGGAAACCACACGATTGATTTGCGGCTGCACAAATATGCTGAATGACAGAACAGAGTGAAATAGATGTTTTCATTATGTTAAACGTGTCTCACTAGTAAACAAAGAGCATATCTTCAGTGTACTTCTATGTTAAAACGTTCTACATATTTGAAGTTAATAATGAAAATAACTGGGCCACTAGAGAGTATAATGAAGGGAAAATGGGGACGTGGTTAGCATAGAGGCTAGTAGAACACTCGCCTACCTCCAAGGTGAACAGTATGATTCCCAGCTAGGTATCTCAGAACTTCTTACAGGATATTGTAGAACGGTGTCATGTTTGTCGGTCAGAACTTCTTACAGGATATTGTAGAACTGAGTCCAGTTTGTCGGTCAGAACTTCTTATAGGATATTGTAGAACTGAGTCCAGTTTGTCAGTCAGAACTTCTTACAGGATATTGTAGAACTGAGTCCAGTTTGTCGGTCAGAACTTCTTACAGGATATTGTAGAACGGTGTCATGTTTGTCGGTCAGAACTTCTTATAGGATATTGTAGGACTGAGTCCAGTTTGTCGGTCAGAACTTCTTACAGGATATTGTAGAACGGTGTCATGTTTGTCGGTCAGAACTTCTTATAGGATATTGTAGAACTGAGTCCAGTTTGTCGGTCAGAAATTCTTATAGGAGGTTGTGGGTCGGTGTCCTGTTTGTCGTCTAGAAAGGTTTACGGATGTTAAAATTATTTTCATATGAAAACGCTAATATTTTTGAAATTCTGTTATTATAGAGATCCAGACATTATCGTATTAAAATTATAAAAATTACAGTTTCCCATTTTTGTAGATTTTGTGGTTTCAAGCCCTTATTTTTCTAAAAACCGTTTTTAATTTTTTACTCGAAAGTAAAGCATACTACCTCATAATGTTATATATATATATATATATATATATATATATATATATATATATATATATATAAACGTCAGCCGATAAAATATCTACTCGGCAAAAAATCTCATCGAAATTTGATGAGTAGTTCAGATTTTATTGACAATTGAGTGTTCCAGTCACCCGCTCGACATCCTACCTGTCTATGCCCCTTAATAAATATATTTCTGTCACCCGTATTTCGCTATGGTCTCACTCTGGTGGTCTCAGTTTCCAACAGAGAGAGGCAGATAGAGAGAAAAATGACATCGTCTCAAAAAGAGAGCAATAAAGACGAAACCGTACTAATTAAAATAGTTGTGATAAATTATTAGATGTTCTTTCAGCCAATGAATACTGTCGAATAATCATTACCAGAGTTCATCAAAATATTTCGCGATGGTTAAATACACATTTTCTACAAATCATGTTTAGAATTCTAAGTCTGAAGGAACTAACGATAACTTATATACTGGCAAAATATAAATACTGGGAAAATAAGCTTTCCTTTTTTCGCAAGCGTGATACGTTACTGTAAAATTATTAATTTGCGGAAGTCGTTATTCATGGGACGTGTCTTATTCATTGAAGTTGTTACATCTGTCAACATCTTCGATTAATTTAATTGTTGCTATAAATGGTAATTCCAAATTTTTGTTTCACATTCGGCGTATAATTTGATTTGGCTGACAGGTTAGATACAGAATCTATATTATCTATGACTAAACCTTGTTTGTGGTATTGACAAAATAACGATTATTTTTTCAACTTCTGCAAGACCACAAGCCGAGTTAATGAAACGTTAAAAAATGGCCGACCATTCATATTCCTAAGTCCTATCGTTGTTAAACGCAGAAACATACTAAAACTTCAATCAATTAAAAATAACGTCGGATGTTAAGGTGGCTCCGCAGATTCGCTGAGTTTGTGTACGTGTTGCTCAAAACCGGTGGAGAATAAGGATGCCACCGACAGGAACAAGTAATTCAGTATAACATCTATGTGCAATACACTCATCGACAGGAGTCAAGATATTTGCTGTTATAAATTTCTGTCCGTATTGGACGCTAAGCGTTAACCACATCATTTTAGTAGTGGGGAGCACGGTTAAATTCCTACGCATGTTTCTATATTTGTATTTTTCGAATACAGATGTTATACGCACAAACAACGGTCTAAAAAAGTGGCAGATATGAGGAGCCTTAAATTCATGTTTTTAATAAGCATGCTAAATGATGAAACTTTCACGACGACATAACGATAGACAATTTCTAAACGGAAACAACTCAAAAATCCCTGTTTAGGTTAAAATGTGTTAGAATTTTTTTCTGAAACAAAAAAAAAGTGTATAGTTACCATATTTGGTTGATGTTTTAGGAGTGAATTACACAAGCAGTGCATTAAACTCAACATTTAATGAGAATATCAAAATTACAATAGTGTAAAGTAAAATTTTTATTATTTACTGTTTAGCGGAGTTAAAATCTATATTATTAAAAAAACTAAACTATATGCGCTGTTACTCTTTTTGATTGGGTAAGGTGAACTTCCATCTATACAGGGTGTTTCTAAATTCGACCATCAAACTTTGGCAGCTAATACCTAATGAAAAATGAAGCAGAAAACATATAGGACACATAGTACTTAAACAGAATAGTACGGGAGCAATAAGCCCTTTAAAATTGAAATTAGAAACAGTTTTTTCTCAAAAAATCGGAAACCATATGCGATGAAAGGACAAAACCCAGAACAGTGTTTTATGTTATCGAGATCTGTAATTCCAGAGCAAATGCTCGTTCTAGCATTCCGCCATTATGCAAATCACAGGGTTGACCACCCTTGTATGTCGTCAAACTTTTGCACTGTCTAGATATGGAAGTATTTGAGGACGAATACTTGGCGAGCATGACATGCATAACAAAAAAGGTCCTCTTGTTGGAAGTGTGTAGGAGACACCATTTTCGTTCACAACGATCATCAAGACCGTATGCTATGTGCGGCGATACAGTGCATTATGGCATTCGTCCGCCATGTTGAAGTGACACATAATCTAACAACATATGACAAACAATTACGACAGAGTATTTGATCTTGTAATGTTTGATTTAAGCGTAGTGAAGACGTGTTATCCTGAGGTATGGTTTACTTGATTTTATAAACACGAGGAAATGTGTCAGGATTTTACTACGTATGTGACAAACAAATAAAACCTCGTATAAACATGACGACGACTATTGTTTTTAAGAGGGGTTATCAAGAGCACCCCAGTGTTTAAGTGTGGTTAAACAATGTTGAATGTCCTAAAGAAACCAGTTATGTGTTTAAAATCCGGCAGGTAGGCAACTAGTACAACACCCATGAAATGATGGTTGTGTATGTCAACAGGACAAGGCTCCAGAGAGTGGTATTAAACATTTCTATTGATAAATGCCGTAAAGTGGGTGAACACTGCAACAAAACGTATGAAATGTGCATTAATTACATGCTCTGCGTCATGTCCACCTCATGACGCCGTTACACGTGTCTCAAAACCTCCTCGTTATGAGTTGTCCACAGTACTTCTCTAATATCCCAACATGGTAGCACGAATTGTGGTGACACAACAGGGAAGACGTATTTATTGTCTGTCATAACCGCTTACCACACTGTGGAGTCGAGCTAAACACACGCTGCCGTCAAGTGGAGGGTCTTTGTCCTGATGTTCCATGTGATATTATGTTCTGACATTTACTCAGTGAAACATACTGCAGTATTGTGAACAGAGCGAGGACATGGACGTAGTTGTGTAACGAAATGGATCGTTTTACGTGGTCTGAGATAGCTGACATGCATTTAGTGTATGGAGCTGCACAGTGTAATAGTAGAGCAGCAGTGCGTATGTGCAGAGACAAGTATCCGAACACACGTGTACCAACCACATTATTCTACGTTTACAAGTATTGATAGGAGGCTTCGCGAAGAGGGGACATTCACGGTGAGTACAAGAGCTGCACAGTACTATTATCATGTTAAATCACATACATTATTGTACATTGGGACATCACTGCTCCAATACTGTACATGTTACAGGTGTCTCGGCCAAACGCAGGCCGTCCTAGGTCGGTACGTACACCTATAACTTTGAGCAGGAAGTGCTGCGGAGGTTTGATGACGTGCCATCTACTAGCACCCGTCAAGTGGCGCATGCAGTCCGCACTGGACACGTGAATGTGTGGAGAGTTGTAAATGAACAGCTGCTCCATTCATATCGCCGACAGAAACTGCACCATTTGAATGCTGAAGATTATCCACAACGGCTACAGTTCGTGCAGTGGTGTCTACAACGATGTGCAGTACAGCCATGTTTTCCACGCATCGTATTGTTTACCGATGAGGCGCGATTCACAAGAGATTTTGTGTTGACTTCTCGTAACAGGCACATTTGGGCGGAGGAGAACACTCACGCGACCTTCGCGTCCAATCACCAAGTGCAATTTGGTTTTAATGTTTGGTGTGGTATTGTAGGTGACCATTTAATAGGCCCATACATGTTACCTGCTCGCTTAAATGCAGACAGGTACCAGGTGGTTTTGCAAGATGTTTTGCCAGAGTTGCTGGAAGACGTCCCATATCAGATTCGACGGCATATGTGGCTGCAGCATGACGGTGTACATCCGCACTATGGTGCACGTGTGCGAGAGTACCTGAACAACACATTTCCAATAGGCCGTTGTGGGCCGAGGTAATGGCCTGCAAGGTCCCCAGATCTTACACCAATTGACTTTTACCTACGGGGGGCTATGAAGAGCTTGGTATACGAGACTCCAATAGTATCTGAGGAGGATCTCGTCGCCAAAATACAGGCTGCTGCAGAAGTGATACGAACCACGCCCGGCGCGTTTTACCGTGTTCGACAATCGTGGCATAGTCTATGTACACTCTGTGCCGAGGTTGGCGGCCAACGGTTCGAGCACATCCTGTATTACAGTTACATGGTCATTTATGCTATGTGAATTTAAAGTAGTTCATATAAACTACAGGCAAACGACCGCAATGTAGTATGTGTTAACAAATTAGTCACAATAACTTCACTGATCTCTGTGTTTACATACTGTACTATTGTATTTCTTTGTACCATCGAGTTTCCGATTTTTCGAGAAAAAACGGTTTCTAATTTCAATTTTAAAGGGCTTATTGCTCCCGTACTATTCGGTTTAAGTACTATATGTTTTTTGCTTTATTTTTCATTAGGTATTAGCTGCCAAAGTTTGATGGTCGAATTTAGAAATAACCTGTATATTGGTGTACGTAATTCAAAAAATAGTTTAGTAGGAAGGCATCAGACAACACATAATTCCTGGTGTAGCGTGCGTGAAACGGTTAACGGGATCGCGAACATTGTACAATAGTAGTGCTGTTATGCACGAAGATGTGGTCACATAATGTTGTGTAGGAAATGTATTGGAACACATGATAAGACAATAAAGAAATAAATTCACATCACGTGTTTAATCGTGAATACAGAAACGTCGAAATTTCGAAATAATCTCACTAAGCAACTGATATGTTTCTGCAATGTAATATGCTATCATATAATAATTAATTTTCGTACTTGAAATCGTTGTGCTCGCGTTTCTTAACTAGTAGGCGTATATTATAATGACAGTGAGTGATCAGACAAACACGTAAACACACTACATATGCTGTACCAAGTCTTACTTCTGTCAATTAATACCTTACAATCGTACGGTGCCTTGTGAATGACGACGTGAAACAAGTGAGAAAGCGTTTTCCACAGATGCTATACGATAGCACATCCAAGTAACTTGGTTATAGGTCATTCGGGATAAATTGAGCACTAAAGATTTAACCTTTGAAAAAAACACTAACCGTTACTGCATATAAGTCACCATCAACTTTACTGCTTGTATGGTTGGTAGCGATTCATCGCATGTAGTTCCGTGTATGTTCCTATTTGAATACTACATTAGTGAAAGAACCTTTCTTAGAAATTGACCTTTTTATTTAATATACTTCAAAATATTGATTTATGATCTTAATGACATTCCTACTTACAGTATAATTGAACTCAATTGGCGCCAGAATAATGTGACGCTATCGCCGACCTCAGAGCATCTTGCTCGTTACAGCTTGGTTCGCACTTCAGACAGTTCAAAATTCCACCGACAGGTGGCATCAGAGTTAGGTTCTCACCGTTTTCTTTCGCCGCTCCACCAAGTTGTATCATTTACATGTGTTTGTCCGTTGTGAGTATATACACATTCAAAAGTATTGAAAATTACTGTGAATATAATTGCCAAATGATATGAAACCATCGGTATTCTGTAAATTATATTTTACGTTTGCCAGCCTAGAAACAACATGCTTTTTATTTTGCATATTAAGAAAATACGTTATTTATTGTTTCTGAAGTGCGTTGTCGTTGTTCGTGGCAGTAGAACTGAACGAAACTTGATTTCTTGAATTGCGTGTGACACGTCTGTTTTTAGAGGCGGTTTTGAGTTACAAATTCAAATAAAATATGCCCGCATTTACGAGATTCGTAACGGCAATAGTGTGTGTTGTATAAATTAGTCGATGGACAGAAACCAGTATTATAAGACGTTAACTCGCAGGTATTTATAACTAAGATTACGTTTGACTGTATCTTATATTCAGCCCCGTGTATGTAATGAGTAGATATTGCAGCTAAAATTTATCGGAACAGTTTAATGTAGTTGTAAACACTGCACGACCATGTGTGAATAAAAGCACGTGGCAATATTTATGTTTACATTCGGCGGAATGATATAAACTGGCAAAAACTATAAATTAATCAGGGCTTTTTTTAGTGTTCACTTTATTCCGAATCACTTTATTCCGAATCACCTATACATTCATTTGTATATAACATACGGTACAATAAGTGGGCCTTAAGTCTAGCCAAAAGAAACGTCATAGAGACCTTCTGTTGAGCATATTATAATTTTGCACAATGTAAATACTGTAATTGGAAGATGAATAGACCATGGCCTTCATTGAGTAACATTCACAGCACTCGCATGGAAACAATGAAAACCCGAAATCTCAAAGGTTTGGGCCGGGAATTGAACCCAGATCCTCGTAGATATAAGCCCAGTGTATTGCCGTTGCGAAACTTACTGGTTACACCTGTATGAAAGAGTGTTATCGTAACATTGAATCGTATTTGTTGAATTAGTATATTGATTGGTATTATTATTTTTATTACTACATACTTACTACTACTACGACTTCTGTAATCATCAACTCCATTATCGATACAATTTTCATTGTCAGTATTTGACTGGCAAGAGACTACTTTAACCTGTAACTTCTACCAGAATATGTTCGTAAGTTACGTACTCAGCTGGGTTACGACTTACATTGTTTTATGGATCACTTTGTAAGTGCAGATAGCAATAGGAAAGGCGTGCTGAATTATTGTTAGAAAAGGTTAGCAATCGCAGTGGTATGTTTGCCACACTACACGCCGTCTAATATGGACTGCACATAGCCTGTGGACAGAATTGTGAAGGTTGTTGTGCCTGGGTGTTCGACTGCAACGTCCTTGTAACATAGCACAGCACGCCATGGCTGGTAATGATGTTAGCCAGATAGGAAATTATAGTCCAGTGCTGATTATTTAGCGGTCCTCTCGACTCCTGCAACAGGCCCGTGCATGGAATAATAATACGTTATATTACAGTTACCGTGTAGTTCGAAAATGAAAAATAATAATGCAGGAAGTTGCTTCATTTGTAGCTCTGTTTGTGAACAACTGTCTCTCAATAGTTGACAGCAATTTGAACAGTCTCCGTGTGTAAGAAAGATACGACTTTATATTCAGCAATAGGGATGTTACCAATGTTCAATCTTATTTTTATTCGAAAGTACGTTTAATTTAATGGATATCGGTACCACACTTTTCTTTATTGACTTCCGTATAGCTCGAAAATAAAAAAATTGCGCCGCCATGTTGATGTTCCTGTGACGTCATTGGACATGTTATTGTATGTATGTTTGCACAAACTCTACAGCAACGTATGTGCAGTTCGTGAAGCTGCGTTAAATCCAGTTGTTGATAAGAACAGATACAGCTGGGATTCAGGACAGTTATGAATGTGTATGGCAGCTCCTTTGTGCCGCGATACACTGCAATGTACATCAAAACAAACATTTACCTCAGCACCGTCTGTCACAAGACGGACTGCGTGGTTTAAGCGACATGAAGAGGCTTGAAACAGTCAGTTATTTGTTATACAAGTATAGTTTATGGTTATAATGACTATTTCAATGTGTCGTATAAAATATGACATGGCTGGCTTCAAATAAACAAGTTCTTCTAAGTTTAAGGTTATAATCAGCAGCTTGTGTTTGCTATCAATACTTAGCATCTCTTCTAAAGTATTTCCTGGCTGTTCAACAGCGTGATCATGCTTCTCATTTGTTTTACCAATAAGCGAAGTCAAGGCACCTGTGATTGGCTGATGATTGGATGGATGGGCGGGATCTTGCGAAATTCGTCAAGAGATGGCAGTACTGCAGACTACAGCTACCGCGGCCACTCACAAGAAACGTAACAATTATTGGGAGAAAATAATAATTCATAATAGAAAAATTGATCTGCTATATTATTTTCCCGACTCGCGCAACCAGGACGCTCGATCATCAGTCTGATGTTGTCAGGTTTGGTTTAAGAGTGCGTGATAGATAAACAAACGCTGAAAACATCGGCTGATTTCTACGCTTTTTCCGAAGCCAATATGGATAAAATACTCAATGACAATCCTAGATAATGGTATTTGCCAACTTTATGAGTAAACATTTATTCAGAATTACTAATTCGTTACACGTGATCTCTTGCGCCGCAGTTAAATGCACAAGGTTCCGGCGTCAGAGATTGTGCCTCAGAAGTTCGTAACACTGGAAACAATTTTGTTAAAACGTTAGCTAACACTATTGTCTAGGATTGCTATTGTTGAATTTTCGCAAATTGGCTTTAAGAAACCTACAGTTTTAGATTAATGCTTTTAGCGTTGAATTATGTACCACACCCTCTTAAAGTAGCGATATACAATTTGCATCGCCATGTTTTTATGTTTATATTTGTATCAGATTTTTTTTCTTGTTTTAGACACAAAGTGTGACTACATTTTGCTCTTATAAATTTTTTTTATCCCGCACAGTTTTTGCGTAATGTCTCTTTAAAGCCAAAATTTGTATATTTCCTTTTTAAGGACGACAGTAAAACCAACTCACTTACCAAACTGAAAAAATGCACAGTGAATAACAATGTTGTAGGCTACAAGCTCAGTTATGTTAAACCACAAATAAAATATTTTTGTATTAAAAAAATTACATTTTTTTATTTTAAATTATAGCATTTTTATTTAAATTCAAAGGTTTTTATTCTTTGTGTTTATGTACAGTACGTGCAATTGTAGCCTGCAAAGTCTTTATCCACTGTGAATTTTTTCAGTTTGGTATATCAGTTGATTCTTTTAAAACGGAAACATGCATTTTTTTTTACTTTAACAAGCCATTATCCGAAAACTATGAGAGATAAAAAAAATTTCATAAGAGCCAAATTTAGTCTCATATTGTGTCAAAAACAAGAAAATATATCGGTACTAATAAAAAATAAATACATGGGGATGAAAATTTATGTATACCGTGCCCTTCATTTGTTGACGCATGCGAACTACATTCGGCTGGACCAAAATGTATTATTCTCGGCCATATTTGAAACAATACAGTAAATTCAAAGTAAGTTATCATCACTACGTAATTTGAATTTAATTAACATAAACTCACAACTAGCACTAAAACGTCGCAATATGCGAGAGCTACCTTGTTACATCCATTCCTCTCAACTCAGAACCAGTGAAATCTTCGTTATTAACTAAAAAGTCTACAATAATGCATGCATTAACAAACGACAAGGTACATTTCCCCGGTTAGTTTTATGTAACAAGGTTTACTAAATTCGATCAGCTTTAAGTCTGTGTGAAATTACGATACCTGGTGGGTGACGGTGAACTAGAAATATGTCCAAAAACGTCGTAAGCGTGTTAGCCAATAGAAACGTGTTTTCAATGCTTAAAGCGGCGTTTGAAAATTAGGGATTTTTAAATCTCAATAATTTGAAAATACAATGCGCACGGAATTATTACTTTGCGTGGTTTATGTGGTGCGAAAATAAGTCGGAAGTTAGTGTAAATATTAATTTGTTTTTCTATGTTACATCCCGATTATGGCTTGTCAAACAATGTAGTAATCTCAAACGTGACAGATTGCGAATCTAATAAACGACATAGATGAAAAAAGCTCAACTTTAAGTACTTAACCAAATTGCCTGCAGGGTACAGCTGACTAGTGCTCTGTTCTCATGCAAGTTCTAAAAATTAATTAAAGATTTTATATCTGTCGTTTAACAAGTAATTTAGTTGCTGCTTGGAAGAAAACATTTCCGTTCACATGTTCTCTCCGTCTCCCTGAAGACCGTAGACGCATATAATAGTCACATAATTTCCCGAGACAATAAGGAAATTTAAAAATAACTACATCATGAAGCAGAATTTATTATTCGCTCATTCGTCGATATAAAAAAGTCGGAAGAACGCTTAAGGAAGGATTACTTAGTTGTTATCGGTTTGTAATGGTCTTCTCTGGATTATTCAGAAAATGTCATGTTCGAATTTGTTTTATTACTTTTACGTATGTAATACTACTTTCATATTTTATTGGGGATTTCGGAATCTTCAGATCACAAGTAATGATGAATATTTACATTGTCTTTTTTTTTGTGGCTGCACAGCAAGATTCTTGTCCTAGTATCTTGAACAACAGTAGCTGTATTATCACATTTCAAAATGCAAGAATATAAAATGAATGTATGAATTGTGTCTTCCATATGATTTCTTATACCGATATAACTTTATGGTAAATTATTGTGCGTGCAGGTGCGAAGGTTCCTGCACGAATACCATATTTGTGGGTGGGGGGGGGGGTTACAGAGACAGAACAAAGCACCTGAAAATTTATTGAATCATTTTTTAATGCTTCATAAACGGTTAGACATGGCCCTTAATATAAATTTGCATCCATTAGAATTTAAAAAATTTTTGTTTCTGAATGTTTCAGAAATTTTATCACATTAAATGAAAAACATCGCGAACGAAGTCGCAGGTGCAAGCTGATAATATATATATAATGTGTGTGTGTGAAACTTGACATACATGTTCAGAAACACCACTTTAAAACCGACAATATTTCTTTTCCCGACAATATTTCTTTTCCACCTAACAGTATTGGCTGAGAAATAAAAGCTTGCAGACACCGGCAGTTATGTTATTGTTGGTTACATACCTTTCAAACGAACATTTGACAACAATAGTTTGTCTGCAAATACAAACGTTTCTGCCCAACCACGTTGCGAAGTTAGGCGGTAAAATTTGCAAACCATTAACATGTTTTAATGATTTTTAAACGAGACTAAAAAATGGAAATGTGAAATGTTTTTTTTTACTCACTACATTAAGAATTGGCTCTGGGGAGAAGTGTTTATTTTGATGTACGGTTGGAAAAGCCACCAAATGGCCTATTTAAAAGAAAATCAAAGTTAACTTTTAACGTCGCAGGCACATAATAACGACGGGAGTTACAAGGGCTGTGAAATCTTGGTGCTGAGAGATTGTTGGTTGGTGCAGGGGAGTACCAGGCAAGCACAACATATCGGCGAGCCACCCTATAGAGAGCTGCACTCTCCCTCGTGGAGAACTGCAGAGGGGTGTGCAAATAACTTGCAATAAGGGAGGTCGGTCTCCCCCTGGCAGCATCGCCCCTGATAGGTAGGCTTCCCGGCCGCAAACAGCTGCCTGCATGGTGGACGGCCACCCAGGGGACGTCTGCCCTCATGTCGCTGCCGCACACACACATACACTCCAACACACACAATTCCTTACGGCAATATACATAGCACTGCATTCCTCACTAGCCGCTAGGTCTGCCATAACAGTTTTTATACTAACTCGTACTGCAGCGATCACAGGATTTGAAGCTTGTCAGTGCATGTTTCATTCCCGGTTTGGTAATAGAATCTGTCCTATTTTTTGTCTTAGGTTCCTTACCATTTTCATTAACAATGTTGGATACCTTTCAGCTCATTATTTTATATTTTGTGCAATTCTGGTCAATATGCTTAAGTAATCACGATATGACGTACAATTTTCACAAAGTAAATTTTTTCGTTGCATTTATTTTTGTATGATAAGCTCTTAAAATCACAATTTTGATGTAACAACTAATCACACAGATGTTTCACCATATTTGTAATGGATTTTGACATTTAGGAAAAGGCCAAAGGTGCTAAGTTTTTTCTACCTTTCACGCCAACCTCTAAGTTTACTATACATATGTAGACCGTGTCGTAAGATGCTTGCTGAAATCCTCAGTCTGCCCTTACCTGCAGAGATACAAGGATAAGAATGACGTACTCGTGTTTAGATCTTCTTGGGTCTCCTCAGGTAAGAGCAGGTTGCAGATTTCAGCAACCACTTTACGACACGGTTTACAGATTTTCGTGAACTTATAGGTTGGCCTGAAAGGTACAAGAAAATTGTTACCTTTGATTACATATCGCCAAGAAACACAGTTTAATTTTAAAAAAAGACAAAAGGCATTTTCAAGGAGAAAAAATAGATACGTCTTCCAATAGCCAATGACGCAGAAATGTTTGCTACAAAGTTTTATTAACATGTTTGTTTTCCTTACAATGGCTTCTGAAAAAAAACTTTTAAATTGTTATTTTGGCCGCTAATTGCACAAAAAAGTATATAACCATAAACGTTTTACTTTGTGAAAATAGTTTCCCTTCTCCTTACAATGTTTATTGAATGACGGTAATTCCACATAGCCGAAAGATAAAATAAGGATTTGGATAGCACCCAACCTACTGTATTTAATCTTTTGTGCATACAAACAAATTTTAACAGAGAATTATAAAGCCGAAAGTGATGTAGCAGTCTTAATAACACAAAACTGCGTTAGTATTTTTGACAATCGTTCTAACATCTTTAAAATAAGACAATCAAATTGAAACGACGAGTATAGATTTTAAATATTCAAACTTAAAATTCTTACAGCAAATTAATCCTTTGTTTATGAGGTTCATGACAAAATTATCAATCTTGAAAGCACTGCTAAATTTATATTAATCAGCTTGTCATCCCCGCTGCATGTAACTAGACTTATCACGCGCTTGTATTTACGTAGGCCTGAGCAATGTTTACACGGACATTACACTGCTCGGAATACTATATCTTATGTATTTACACATTCTATATATTTGTGGAAAAATAGCTTTCATTGCGAGTTATTACTAATATCTGGGATGTAAAAACCCTTCCATAGCTGTATAAACCTATTTAATTAGTAATCATATCTGGCCAACATTGCAGCCCAACAGCTACGTGGAAAACAGTTCGTTTACATACCATCTCCTGTTAAGAGTTAGTCTCCTCCCTACTTGTTGATGTTTGTTAGTTCTCCATACCTACTTTTGTTTTAAGACCGAATATTCCAAAAGTATCACAATTACAAATATAGGTATTGGGTAATAATTCGTTTTAGAGATAATCTAACTTAAACTAAACCTAACTTAACATAAACTACACTGTTTTAAAATAACGTAATCTGACGAAAAAATACGTAGGACCACTTCAAACGTTTATAAAACATTTTTCATTAATAATAACCTATACCTATAAAATCAATAGTTTTACCTGGACACGATGAGTAGCTAATCTTAACATTTGCAAGCTACTGGTCTTATATTTCATTACACATTGAAGAAGTGAACAAAAAATTCACAATTATGTCTGGTTTTTATCAAACTTAACCGACATGTTAAATTTTGTTAAATTACATGAAAAATATACAATTATGAGTTTCTAATTCGCTTCTTATACGTTTGTGAAAGGTAGGATCGAAAACTGTGTTCCCATTGCGGTATTTTTGTAATTTTTGGTCGAGAAACAGAAATAGGCAAGGAACAGGAATAAATGAAGACGTATGAGGGAGACAGTGGGCGCCTACAAAACCGCTGAGCGGTGTGCGGAGATACGGCTGATAAGAGATTGTGTTTAATAAACTCAACGCATGAGAGTGATGTCTGCTTAGAAATAATAATCAAAGACGTTACAATTTGTGAATATCCTTGTCAGGTCATTCGCTTATATTTAAAGCTTATTATCTCCCCACCGAAAATGGCGAAGAAGGGTGATTTTGCTGCACGTTTTAAGCATGATAAACTTGGTCCGGGGTATTTCAACACATACGTGCGTATAACAGAATTATTTCTCAAATACTACGTCATAAAATGATAGGGTCGCCACTGAATGTCTCATAGAGGCTTGTTGTCGGCGAGCAGACAGCACGCCATAACATCTTGCGCCTAGAGGCTATGAGGAGGCGTGATGGGTGCGCTATTTGGTCCTTACGGCGTATGGAAGGTAAGATGTCGAGAGAACTACTGGAATCATCAATCGTCGATAAAATCTGAACTACTCATCATAATTCAATGAAATGTTTTCGCCGAGTACTCGTTTTATCAGCAGACGTTTATTTACATAGCACTGGGCGGAAGTATGCTTTGCTTTCGAGTAAAAATTAAAAACTATATGTACAAAAATAAGCCGTTGAAAATACGAAATCCATAGAAATGGAAAACAGTAGGTTTTATAATTTATGTACGATAATATCTAGGACTCTGTAATATCTGAAATTCGAAAATATTTGCGTTTTGATTTAAAAATAATGTTAACATCCGTTAACCACTCGCGCAGAGTTTTCGGAGGGTAAAATTATTTTCAAATAAAAAGGTGAATATGTTTAAAAATTCTGTTATAATAGAGTTCTAGATATTCTCGCAATAATAACTATAAAAATTTCAGTCTTCCATTTTTATGTATTTTGTGGTTTCAATCCCTTATTTATCTAAATATCGTTTTTAGTTTTTTACTTGAAAGCAAAGCACACTACCGCTCAGTGCCATATAAATAAACGTCCGCTGATAAAACTCCTACTCTGCAGAGAAAATATTGAATTATGATGAGTAGTTACATTATATCGACTGTTGAGCATTTCAGTCGTTCGCTTGATATCTTACCTTTCCACACCCAGTGTCCGCACTTCTTGGACTCGAGCACGCAATACTTGTCCACCTAGGCGGCCGCCTTAATGCATGTCTGTTTCCTCCTGGAACTATCATCGTGCATGAATGTATGTATATCTGTACTACGTCTTATAATATTGTGCACCTGCACTGAGATGTTCAGTCTAGCAAGACATAGTTAGAAGACTCGCAGTGGAGGCAGGGGCAGTGCAGACGCTATATAAATACACGAGTTACCCTGGCGCCCCAGATGAATGACGTCTCGTTAAAAATGACGGTATCGTTAGGCGCCGTAGTTTCTCCAACATCGACCCTTTTTTAACTTCCTTTTTATATCATAATCCTGCTGCTCTTTCATTTGCGGCGCAGCATAGGAAATACTTTACTTCTCCCGAACTGAGCAACAATACTGACCCTTATTGCAACCCGAGCAGGTGCCGCTGAGGAGGAAGGAGGGGGGAGGTATTACCTGGAAGTCAATTTGAGTAGCAAACATCACTACCCTAGTGTACCATGCAGTAGTGTCAAGTCTTACATTTGCTATCACCCAGACTTATTTTTTTTTATCAATGGCTGCCACTAATTAATTCCCGGGAAATTGGAGGGAGAGATAGTTCTACATACAAATTAAACAACATATGTAACTATACAGTATAAAAAACATTTTTGTTCTTTTTTATGGCTCATTTAGGAAACCTAGTTTCCAAAAAACTTGCACGTAAAACTACAAAGACTGTTTGTAAAAAAATACGGAATATTTATTTGAAATATTTGTATTATTATTACTATTAATATTATTACTATTATTTTGAAAGTGAACATGTTCATTAAACCACTGTATAAACAAATTATTTGTATGTGTAATAATCTGGGAAAAAAATGAGGCCGCACAAGAATTAAAACATGTATTATTGCACAATGAGCGCGCACTACACCATTAGACCACCTTAACTTACATAGTGTTCGGCATTGTTTGTATATTATATTCCTAGTACAGTTCATTGACTTTACTTTTCAATTTGGTAGCATATAATTAAAATTAACGTTTACTTTAAACCAGCAAAATGCACGTGTATAACTATATAATTTACGACAAACCCGTGATTTTTGTACAATACAAAGTTATCGTGATTTTTTTTACAAATTGCGTCCTTCTTTTAAATGGTTTGTGAATCTACAAGAAAATTCCCTGAAGATTGTATTATGTTTTTACAGTGTGCATTCAAAATTTAATCGTTTGAATACCAGCCTCAGCTACAAAGGTAGCCTCTGCAATGTACATTTCATGTAATTTCTACTCTTACTGTTACGATGCCTGGAACTGATTAGCACCGCCTACCTCAGGTTACTATTGTTGTTATTATTAACAAAGGAGTGTTAAATGATTGCTCTGGCACCAAAACCAGATGTCCATAGCCGCTGTTAGTTGTGTCGCATAAAGAGTATTTCCACCAATGACATTATTTTATTCCCGCATATGACATACAAAGATATCTAACTCGACAGTCCCATAATAATTTTAAGACCGAGAACATAAACTTTCTTACATAAATTTCATAATAAAAAGTTGAGTGTTAGTTGTATACAGCTTCAGAAATGTCTGTGATTAGTAGTTCAATAAATAAAACATACATGCGACAGCACATCTTCGATAAAATGTTTGAAGTCTCACAACTTCACAGAAACTATCATTTTTCAATTTTGAAAACATTTTAAACCTCTGCACGCACTTTATTTAAATTAGGTGATTTTCCTTACCTTTTATTGCCTACTTTCCGAAAAAAAAGTAGGCCTAAAAGATCACATTATCTGTTCGTCTAAGTGTGCGTGTGTGGCGTGTGTGGTGTGTGTGTGTGTTGTGTGTGTGTTTATGTATTTAGTTCATGCCGTACTAATAGTTACACGGTGGAGGATTCTGAAAAAAATATGAATACTTCATACATGATGTTATGCAGATCCAAGTGCAGCAAAATCTACTGATAAGCCTTTCGTCTTGTGTGAACGAAGTACTTAATGGTGACCCAGATTAAGTTAAGGGTCATTATCCTATTTCTATAAACCTTGCAAGGCAGCAGACAAATGATATGCAGTACTGTCTCAAATCGACCCCATAAGCTGCTTTTAAGACGGAGAAGGGTGCTTGATATGTATTTTAAAACTACTGCCTCTCGCAAACTGCTCACATGCAAGTTCTCTTTCATGTCAAATCCGATTTAGTCATCATCATGAGTGACGACGAGCATTTCCAGTTAAATGGATTCGTTTATGAACAAAACTGCAGGTACTGGGCAGAGGACACTCAGAGGCAGATACATCAGAAACCACTTAATTGGGCCCATGTGACAGTGTGGTAACCGATGTCAAGACTGTGTTATAGGTCCTATATTTTTATGATAATGGGGCAGTTGGCAGTTGTAGTTAACAATACAAACCATCACCTGGCTATGCTTAACAACTTTTTTCTGACATATCTGCAGTGGCTAGACGTACGTCTGGTTGTATGGTTTCAGCAAGATAGCTCTCTCTACCAGAGTTTCCATGGCACTGCTACTGCACATGTTTCCAGGCCGTGTGATGTTCTGGTTCGATGATGTGCCCTGGCCTGATAGATCCCCAGACCTCAACATGTGCAACATTTATCTAAAGAATGGGGTGTATCGAGACAAATCTGGTGGAAGGCCATTCTCAGGGAGATGGAGCTCATCAGTGTGGTGACTGAGGAAAGGGCCGATGGTGGGTGGGGGGGGGGGGTGAGCTTCGTTACCAGATCGGAAACTTAATGAAGATGAAAGTCACCTACCTCGTATCATTTTCGCCACAAAAAAAACATAACGGCAACCCCCCCCCCCTTTTTACAAATATTTTTTGACGTACGCTCATAAACATTTCTGATAAGTTTCCAATCAAATCAATAGCCCTTATATAACAAGATTCTTCGTGTTCACACTGTACATAAAGCTAGTAACATTTTTGTGTTCAATTTAGTGCAGGATTCACTTGGTGTGCCTATTTTGCGTTTGTTTGTGGACATCCTGTATAAATGAAATATTTTTGACTAATGTTAGTATGAACAACTTATTGATTTTAATGAATATATAAATTGCACAAAGCAAATAAGTATATAATTATTTATAATCTGTATTTAGTTTACCTTAACGTAGAAAAATTATAAAATTTAGAATTGTGTGTTTACAGCCACACTAGGAGACACGTAAAGTTTTTAACTCTATCTTAATCATAGATTAGAATTTTGAAATTAAACATAATAAAATAGCAAAAATCAATACCGTAGTGCCGCAAGAGTACGTCTTGAGAAATAGTAATAAGTATTATTAATATTTTACAGTAGTTATAGGTGAATGGAATAATACGAAAATGAAACAAATTTTATTAAATTGAAAATAACATTCAGTACTTGCAAATAAGCAGTTTTTGAAGTGTTTTCTTGTCACGACCGTATCACTTATGCATTTTGCAGCTACTAAATCAGAGATTACAGATATAAGGGGAAGCAGCTGACTCTAATTTTCCTGAATGCGATAGGTAACTTTGTATTGTAATTATTTTGGGGAAATGATATTATGGATAGGTTTCCTGAGCAACAGATATACGGTTAACGTGAGAAAACGTGCTAGCATAGTATTACTAAGTAAAATAAATTATAATATTAAATGAATATAATATTTATGTTTAAATTTAATCTGTGATTTATAATATATTTAAAGATGTTAGCTCATTGTCCACTCTTAGTCTTAGATTCCAGAAAAGTACGTCAACTCCGCTTTGAAATGACAGCAAACCACTAGCATTGTGGTACGTCGAGTAATGTTATACGTTTTGTGGGAATTAGATAGGAGAAACAATACATCTGTGGTATTCTTTGGTAGCAGCTAAGAATGTTGGCGGCTCTGGACACGGTGGTAGTGAGTTGAGCGTAGCAACAGCGCGCGTGGCAATTGTCGAGGTGACGAAACCAATTACCGTGCGGAGGCGGCGCGCGCACACGCCATTAGAAACAAATGAACGTCGTATCTCAGCGAGGGCATTGTGGACGTTGCGTCGTTACTCCGCGGCGTCATTAGGCGTCGTCGTCGTGTCGCGGCACGGCTTTGTCGCCCCGCACTGAGCTTGTTTACTGTCGTCACACAGCATGCCGACATCATCTAGCGCCTTCCAGAACAATCTTCTCATCTGCTGGCACATCTCATCATGAACCCTGGTGCATTCTTTACAAGTACGCGCTGGTTTCAAGACACACTACACTCATATCACCCAACTTGTAGGCGCATTGGTCAAACCTTGTATTCGATACGCCCCTGCTTCTTGTTCAATTGTCGGTCCTGATTTCGGTTCTTAGGTATCCATCGTCACTAAAAATACGACTGTCAGCAGATTCCCGTAACTCGCATAGGACAAGCGAATCTTCCCGAAGATTGCCGAGGTGTTTAGGCGTAGTGACAACTTATGCAACAAGAAATACATACTATAATGAATAAATCATCGAAACATGTTTCTGTACTAACGCATGTATTCAACAAAGTTTTTTTTTTTTTTTTAGTATTTAAAAAATACAATTTATAACAAATTATACTATGAATTTGACAATGGATGATGCTAGGGACGTCAAAATCAAAATTGTATTCAATTTAGAGTTCTGATGTTGGAGGCTTTGCAGTTAGTATTCCTGCCAACTTCCGACGTCTACGGTGAAAAAAAAAAAGCTCTTGTAATTGAACGATGTTGCCCTCATCTTTACATGCTCTCTGAAGGTCAACCTCCGCTGTTTACAAATAACGTTACGTAAACAGCGATTAAACTTTGTGGTAAACATTTGAAACTTAAACAAAAAATATTTCTACCTTATATGCCACAATGTAAACGTATCTGTAAATATAGAAACGTTTGTCGTTTCTTTATAATTTTGGCAACTTCAGTAGACATTCCACTGCTACCAAGCATGTTAAGGAGCGTAGGTGTTATAATTCCTATTTTATTAACAAGCGTATACTTTGATAATGGTAGGCTTCCAAATAATTTCACATGCAGGAATTAGCATGAGGAATATTTTTAATGTAATGGTCAGATATTTGCAATGGGAGTGAAATATTAAGCGCAATATTGTAGACATAGTTCTGAAGTAGCGTATGTCAACGATATCAGACATATGCACCGTCAGTTTGATATCTGCTATTTCCGACTAAGGTTTTGCTTAGCCGCTAACAACGTGTCTTGGAAAACAGTATGGGAAACTAATGTCATGTAAAATTATTGAAATGTTAGTAGTGTTTAAGCGTCATTCGCTAAAATCTATTTTAATATTCAAAATCGTGCTTGTGGTGATGAACAACTTGGCATTCAGATAAAATGTTTGTTTTATTTACTACAACTCGTTGTAACAAACAGCCAAAACATAACGTATTTATTATTGTTACTTTGCTGCATTATATAAATGTGACTAATCAAAAGAAACAAAATTAATAAGTCTTAACGGAAATTGTTTGCACCAGGGACTTGCTATTGTCTGTGTAAGTAAGTGTTAATAGTTTGAAGCTAATATTGTTAAAATATTCTTAAGTCACGAATGTATGTCAGCATACATCCACCCACATACAAGACTAAAACGTTATTGCAGAAGGAACAGTGATCATATTGACTGAAGCTGACACCAAGGACCTCACGCCTCGATAATGTCTATCTTATATATAGTCAGTGCAGGATACTTGCACTCACGTATTTTATGTAGGTATATATTGTGTGTATCTACAGCGACTAGTGATACTTCCCAGCTATCTGTCCCCTCACTAGCTGGCATCCTAGTTATTCCACGTGTGTACTCGCCAGCCACCAGGACACTCGAGGATAGCCCCAGAGTTGTTATGCAGCCCTCCTCTGCCCTCGCTATAACGAGATCACCAGGCTCGCTCGTCTCTGATGACGCCAATACGTCACGCCGACATGACCCACCCTTCCCCCTCCCAGGCTTCTCTTGAGACCTCGTGCAATGCAGGAACATACTCAACATACTTTACTAGCAGAACATGAACAATCACGGCCCACTCGCCCACAGCAGTGACGTGTCTGTACAATGTTTCATGTATATATTTCCTTTTTAACCATCATCGCGTGTCCTCGAACAAGAGTTGGGAGGTGTCCGTCAGCGCATATTATAATAGTAATAATAATATCGCATGAGCAGGGTTCCCAGAAGTCAGAATATCGCCCCGTGGATTCATATTTACAACTGGACACGCGTAGGTATTTTTTCGCCTCGAAGGACGACACGCAATGAGACCCTGCTGTGTACTGGCGCCGGAATGAGAAGGACGGGGGAAACAGGAGATCTCCGAGAAAACCCGCCGACCAGCGGCATCGTCCAGCATGATTCATACGTGCGAAAATCCGGGGCCGACCCTACCGGGCATTGAGCTAGTATAGCCTGGCAAATCGGTTGCTGCCAGTGCCACACCCCCCCCCCCCTAATTTACTGTCTGAGTGGATATATACTACGCTAAATGCAGCCCAGTTAGGCGCATAAGCGGCGAGCTGTCATATCGCAGATATCTCGCCTTTATGAGTTCATAGCTGACTCTACAATGTATAGCAAAACCAATGATGAAGGTTCACTGTACACGCATATCCTTATATTTGTACAGATTATGCATCAAGGTCTACAAAACCTTCAAACCAGCGCAAAACAACTGTTTCTTTTTTGTCATTTCATGGCGTGATAAACAAACTTTAGATATTAGTGAAGGACATGAAATAGTCTCACACCTCTGACGATGTTTTAAAGGTATTCCTAAGCAGACATCGCTCAGGAACGTTGAACCGTTTTACAATAAACTTATATCTGCTGAAGTTCTGCGTGCCACTGCCGCGGAGTTTAGATGTAAAATATAACGACATATCACAATGAAAAAAAAATTTAAAAACTCTTTAGAACATAAATATTACTTCGTGAAATTCTACTATAAACACTGTTACCCAGATACGCTATCAAATTTTATGTTTAAATGGGGGGGGGGGAGTTTACCCAAAACTTTAATTGTTTTTTAAAAAATTGTTATATTTGTACGAGATATAATTTGATTCATAGGCATACATTGTTACTACTTATTACTGCAGTGAACATTTTCAAACTTTCATAGTTTTTGTATTGTGGCATATTAAAGTCAAAATTTGCATAAAATTGTTTAGTACAAGAAACGAAAACCAACTGATGTACAGAAATGAAATAATTCACACTTTCATGGACTACGTTAAGGCATGTATAAAACAATACATTGACGATTTTAATGTCTTTAAAAAATTGCAGAAAAGTTCAATTTTTTATTTTAAATTCACTAAATAAAAAACATGTAAACAGCTCCTAGTCTAGTACGCAGACAGTTATAGATGTTTAAATTATTTTAATTATATTATTTATTTTTAATGTATTACAAATATTGAATAAAGTCGCAACTACGCGTTTACATATAAAAGTTATGATTTGCTTACAATAACAAAAGAAAATTTTACTTAAAATGAATGAATCCGATATACTATCAACTCACCAGCTTCACTAATATTTGGGCACAAAATTTAATTCCGTTTATTAGGTTTGTCGCGTCCGCGACGCGAATAAAATATACTTTCTATTTGGAATTCGCCCTGCGTCTGCCACTTTTGTCGATCTGACGTGACAGAAACATCGGTACTGATTCGTCGACATAGTTTGTTATTCGTGTCGTGGCATTCGTGTCGCGTCTACCACGCCATTGTGATGCCAGCACGACACAATCACAGGTCTGTCGTGTCAATCCTAGTTGTCGCGTCAAGTACCAGTCCTCGTTTACACGTTTTCAACCTCACTGCTACACTCAAGACCCTCGCTGTGGCGTGAGCAGAGATTGACGCAAATATTTTACAGTCCACTTATCCTGTGTGTATTATTAGGATGTCCATACTGTTGTTTTTTTATAAATTACTAACCAATGTACATTATGGGTTTATTTGTAAGAACTATGTCACAGCACACTTAGCAAGCTATACATTTACAAAAAGACTAACTTTTTCCCCATTAAAATATACATTTCCAGTATTTTATTACGAGAAAGTTACCTACTTAGAAGGCGTATATTACATACTGTAAAGCTAACACATTTACCGAGATCTTCGGTCATCTGAACATCCATATAGAAAATCGAAGAAAGTACACTATATACTACAAAATAGTTCTTGCCAACTTTGGGAACGAATACAATTTTACTGCCTGATGAATTCTATTGAACAATTTATGAACCGTTTTTGTATCCGATTACTGTGGAAAATATCACTCCAAATAAATACGTATACCTTGAGAAATGGTTGCTCAAAAATATTATTAAATTGTTTTCCTGGAGTTTTACGTGTGTACGTGTAAGATACTACCCGACGTTTCTAGCTCTCCGAAATGTTATCAGATTCATTGTTTACAAAGATTCATCTGTAGAGATTTAAGAAACAATTTATATCAGATATGTCCTGGTACAAGTGAGTTGTGAAGTTACTTGAATGCAAGCTTATTGCTCAAGTGCTGAGTCATTTAGGATGTTGCTTCTTCATTCATTTCTAGTCGTTCTCCGCTACATACAAGTATGTGTAACAAGTACCGTCGCAGTTACCAAACTCTTGAGCTGACGTGAAATAAACAGTAAATTCCGACAAATTTATTTATCCTAGATTTCATGTTCACCGCCATTCTCATAAATATTCCAGAGCTTGCATGATTTGCAATTGTGTAATTTCGACGAAACAATATAGATTGCCTCCACTGAAAATACGTCGTTAAGAAACAATTACAACGTAATGGTGGACAGATGAGGGAGAAGAAAAGAAATACGGGGGAGGGGGAGAGAGTAGGAACACAACAAAACTGCCCCTTGTGTCAGCCCTCAGTCACGTGGTTGCCAGGTGTGTTTTATGACCAAGTAGAATTCTAGCAAGCAACTGCAACGCAACACTGTGGAGAGAACCTTATCTTATTGATTACTTTGCTAAGATATGTTCCACGGCACTACCAACATCAGAGAACACAGCAAGTACACAATATTACTTCCTCATGTTAATATACAATATGTATAACGTTACTAATATGTGTATTATTTTCATGTTAGTTCTGACGTAAGTTTTCAGGCTAAACTCGTTGAGCTCAGTGGCACCTAGTAGTTTCATGCCCTCCCTTCCTTTCTCGGCTGGTTCAAATCCACATTATATGAGTGTGTGTTTAGATGCCCTCCACCAACGCTTATGTTGTGGACGAAGCAACGAGCCATACACTAATTAAAGTTCGTGTACCGTTGCCTACATGATATGGTTTTTAACATTGCACGGAAGAATTATGGATGTTTTGAACGAAAACACTTGAGTCTAATTCTAAAGGATGAAATGCTTATGAAATAACCTACCTGTATGTGTCTATGTATCTGTGTATGTGTTTGTGTGTATGTGTCTATGTGTATGTGTCTGTGTGTATGAGTCAGAAACCCATTTTGCAGAATTTCATCATAATCTGATCACATTTGTTTCTTACTAAGGTCTCCCGACTTAGGTTTTTATTCATGTCGAATGCGGTTTTAAAGATTGAGGCCATTTATGAAATTTTGGCGCTTTTTCACATCTCGGGAACCATTGGATCGATTCAAAGCAAAATTTACGTTATATTGTTTCATTACATAAATATTTAATAATGGGAAGTATACTGTTGTATGTCCACCATTTGAGATAGAAGACATGAATAAAAATATTTCGTCATATTTCTGGAACTACTCGACCGATTTTAACAATGTTCTATATATTTAGACAGTTCATTAACCAATCTTTGACTTTAAAGAGTTCATATTTGCAGGCCCGCAATGCAAATGTGGAAGCTAGCATGACATAAATAAATATTATTTGACATATTTCACGAACTATTTGCCCCATTTTAAATATCATCATCACAAGTTTGATTTAAGTAATCGTTATGTTATTAGGCCCCCCATGCTAGAATATACGACATATTTAAATAAAGCTATTTAGGCTGGTATTCATAGTCGATTTGCGCGGAGAATGTGTCCCACATCCAGTGCGCATCTTTCCCGGCATAAAAACAGGATTATTGAATGCAATCACCGAGTCGTTTGCTTCTTGAATACAGTTGTGTGGACTCGCAAAGCTACGAGAGGCATGGACCTATCCTATCCTCTTCGCAAACATTACCTATTCTCAACCTGTTCGTAACTTGGCAAATGGCGTATCATTTTCTTCAACAATTTCGACGATAGTGCACGCGCGGCATTTTGAGGCAGGATTGATGTATTCGGCGAACGATTCAACGAGCATAGCTCTTCAGTGGCGCAAATAAGATAAAGTGTAAAATATAAAATACTTTGGAACAAAAATGGTAATGTGTTCTTTGAGAATAGAAAAGTATATTATGGTTAGTGCAGTGAGTAACATATAGAATGCGTTATCGTTTTTTCGTTTATAGCAAACACAGTCCGTTGAACGAAAAAAATGTATGTTATTTTACTGTCAGCTCAAAAGCGTTATTATTAATGTAACACATTATTTTTTTAATTAAATTGTAGCTGTTTTATACAGTGCACTTTTCATATTTTAGCTACTCACGATTGTTTTTCAACATTTTATCTCCATAAAATCCATATTATTAACTTTCTTCGTAGCAGTTAATTACGTTTTATTTGTCAAAATAAATAGGACGCATGATTTCCCATTCGAAACACTTGGCCACCATTTTACGGCCGAAGAAGATCTCTCTCACCCTAGCTTTCGTTCAAGGAATCTGCAAAATGATTTGAATGTTGTTTGAGGGCTGTTACCCTCTCAAGCAACACTTAGCGAGTGCAGTTTGTGGGTTCGTTTGTGGGCCGGATACGAAAATATTTAAGAATACCACCCTTAGTCATATATCTATACCTAAGTGGCCACATGTAACATTTAAGTTTGTGCGCCCACATTAAGGAAATTAGGCTCATTAGTTAGCTGGAAATTACTTATTGTTACTTAAATGATAGTGCTCATTAAGCTAGCATCAAGTGTTTGAATATCCATGTGGTACAAAACTATAAATATTATTAGGATGGCCACCCTGTTATTTGTGTTGTCGTGGAAGGTATTAAGACTCGGTTTCAGTCGCCATATTTAATTTTATTATTTTTCGCTTTTTTGGAATTCTGAGAAGATAAATGTTAAATCGGTGACTATACCACAAATTATATTTACCTTGTGATACAATACAAGCATAGCAATACAGTAATGTATAGTTGGGTCGCAACTTGTCGGGTAAATTATGCATAAAAATTGCCACACACATGGCGGCGTAATTGTAAGTTAACAGCTAAATCGCAAAGTCTGTACTATAGCGAAACGCAAATAGAATTTGAATTTGAGATTTAAGAATTTTCTTCTTAGAATTCCAAAAAAGCAAAAAATAATCAAATTTACTGTGGCGACTGAAACCGAGCCTTAAATAACGTTTGCCGTACATCGAAAGTCATGAAAATACAGATCAAGTTTCTTAGTATTGTCGTTTAACGTCACCTACAGTTTCAGATGTTGATGTCAAAGACCCATATTTCCGTTAATATTATATTTGGGCACAAAGCTTAGTACTTTTCTCTGTTAACTTTAAATAAGATATCACCTCCCAGAGTTTATCGGAAAATTTTCTAAACCAATTGTATATATAAGTTCACAAACTTAAGTCATATGTTTACAAGTGTGAGCCTCAGTATTGTTTTATAATCTATCGGTAATTGATATTTGGTAATTTATTAGTCATTAATTAACATAACAATTACACTAGACTTCGTCAAAATTATACGAAGAGAAAATACAATCATGATAGTATTATAGGCAATTGTATCAAAATAAATAATATAAATTACAATCATTAACTAGTACAATCATATTGCTATAATCTTGTTTTCTAGTGTATAAATCTCATTCAGTTCATAAAAAGGGTTGCTAATAAGTCATTTATTAAGTTTTGACTTCAACTGTTTGAAAAGTAATGAAACAGTTTCTTTATAAAAGTTGTTATATATATTTATAGCTGTATGCAAATGGTTCCTCTTATTAGTTGTATATTTAGTATATGGTACATCAATTATGTGGTTATATCTTATAGCATGCAGAAGATAATAATTTCTTGTGTTAAATAAGAGTAGGTTGCATTTACCAAACAAAACACATTCTAAAATTTACAGATTCACAACAGTTAAAACTCTAGTTTGAATAAAAAGAGGCTTACAGTGGACTCTAAATAAGGAATTTGTCAAAATTCGAATAGTCTTTTTTTGAATTAATAAGACTTTAGACATATAAGGGGAATTGCCCTAAAGTAAAAGTCCGTATATCAATATGCTATGAAAAAAGGCAAAGTATGCATTCCTATCATATTCTTTGGGAACTATCTCACTTATCCTCTTTAAGAGAAACAACACCCTTGATAATTTACGAACAATAAAAACAATGTGACCTTCCCAACATAGTTTGTAGTCCAAGTATACTCCTAAAAATTGACACTTTCAAACTTAAGAAAATCTTCTGCTGCATATTTACGTTTTAACATAAAAGCTAAACTTTTGGTTTTGCTATCATTCATCAGAAAACCGTTTACACAAAACCATTTTTAACCTCCAACAGAGTTGATTTTGACATGTTGATTGATTCTATTATATTGCTATGGTTGTCAATAAAAATTGAGTCGTCAGCGTACAAAACAGAAGAACATCTAATTAAATCAGACAAATCATTTATTATTCCCAAAAATAAAAGAGGTCCTAATACAGAACCCTGTGTGTACACCTAATCTTATATATCTTACTTTGGATCACCAATTGAGTTCGCTTATTCAAGTATGTTTTGAAGAAGTTTAGTTCTTTGCCATTTATACCATAATATTGTAGTTTAGCCAGTAAACCTCGAGTGGGACAGAATCAAAAGCTTTACTCAAATCACACATATAAATAAATGTGTATTCATTATTATTGGTCCTTTTTTATATATAGGAATCATCCTAGATATTTTAAAAACATGTGGAAACACACGTTGACTTAAATAGTTATTTACACAGTAAGTAAGTGGAGAAAGCACTGGTAAAATAATTTGCTTGAGGAAATGTGGTGATGGACCATAGTAATCATGGTTTTTAGAAGATTTCATGTTTTTTACAACATCGCATACATCAGCACACATTACCTTCATAAAAGTAAATCAGACATTATTTGGAATCATTTTGTTTTTCTTTAATTTCCTTACAGCATCATAAGAATATGGAACAGTTGCAGCTATATCTTCTACGGAAGTAATAAAATAATCATCAAACTGGTCCGGAGTTACAGGAGCATTGGCATGTACCTTATATTTGCCTGATATATTATTTATCAAAGACCATGCAGCTTTACATTTGTTGTTAGAAAATTCAACGAAAGCAGTATTGGCATTCAGTTTGGCATTTTTTAAAGATGCTTTACACTTATTCTTATTTAAGACATAAGCTTCCTTAGCTAGAATAGAGTTATCACTTTTATAAACTCTAAACAAGAAATTGACTAAATCCCGTAACTCTTTGAGATCACCAGTGAACCATAACTGATAAATAGACATCTTAGATTTATTTAATAATAATGTTCTTGTAGGAAACGCAACATTAAATATTTATAAAAATTGCAAAAATAGCAAGGAAGTATATTTCATAATTGTTGTCAGGTTTAGGTCTAAGTAAATAATTTCAATTTATCATATTAATATAAGTGGAAAAAATATCAAAATTTATGTTACTAAAACATCTTTTATTTATAGGTTTAGTATAAAATTGGTTAAGATCCAATCCCTTCATATCGACACTCAAATAGCTAGATGATATGATATGAAAAAGTCCACATTGACACGATAGTTTGCTGTAGTCAAATTAGTTACAATATTTCCAAGACATGAAGTACCTCTAGTATGCTGAAAAGTGGTACAATAGATATTGTGTGACCGTGGTATATTTTGGAAGTTGAGATCATCAACATCATTAGATCCAATCTTAATTTTAAAATCTCCAGCTAATAAAATTATGTGATCAGGATGTACCTTATAAAAACACAAAAGCTGTGAAAAGGTATTTTTGGGAGACGCTATTTAAAATATACAGCCCAAACTTCTTCACTGTATCTTCTCTAAAAGAACTTAAAATGCAAATGTTTAGTCTCGATCAATTTTGAAATTAGCTAATTTCTCAGCAACTGTTTAGTTCACTGGCGTCGAGTTATGATCAGAAACGGTTTCATGTTGGCAAATGTATGTGCATCGATGTAGCATAAATTTCGCACTCACTCCAGATTATGTACTGATTTTTGACAAGCTCATTACTGTTTTCAAGACAAGGTATTGAGGAGACGTGTGGTGAGTTAATAGTAACAAATCTGATGTAAATTGAACACGTTTACTGGATGTGGTCTACTATAGTTTACGTGACATACTAGTCACCTGCATTAGCTGCCAGTGTGTGTGTCGTGTAGTTTACAAGGATCATATCTGCAGCTCTCTTCAAAGTTATTAGTAAGCCGCAGCACCAGATGTTAGTAAATACGCTTCCCAAAGCCCAGGAAAAGTTCCCTTGAACCAGTTATAATAGGAAGCTTCTGTGCACGTATATCTAGTAAATATTGTTGAAAGTGCTGAGCGTGCAATGCCAGGAGACAAATGCTGAGCAACCATGCCTGCACAGCAGAGTGCACAGCAGAGAGAGCACGATGGTGCAATGTTGAGTGACATGTGTCTACGTGTTATACACATGTGCGCATAGTCTTCTTGTCCGTAGGGGAGATTAAATACCGCTTCTTATGAGTGTAACGCAAAATTTGCGCTTACGTTGCGTCTGATTTCGTTGATACTGGAATTAAATAAGAACACACACAAGTGCAATAGCTCACGTGATGGGTACAAAATAGTTGTAAATATGCGCCTGTCAAAGACATCGGTACAAGCACATTTGCTTTGTTCGCAGCTAAATATCGCGCACGCGTGTGTATGTGTGTTGCGTGTGTTTGTTGGGGGGGGGGGGGAAGGTTGTTGGATCAACTTCGACTGTACCTAACTATTAGTGAGGCGCAGGGGCAGGGGAAGTCCCGTGTTTCTTGCTCTGCGCTGCTCTGCATTGTTTCAAATACCAGGTACAGATATTTAATAAGGGCTCAGGTGTCGGCGTAGATCCGGAACTTTGAACACGATTTAATTATATAGAAGTAAACTTTCCAGCCGTAAGATTTACAGTAGCTTTCACAGTTGGTTTGAGTTGAATATTGAGTTTTTGATAACCTGTATAGCCAGCGCATTGTAGATTATATGATTATTATTATGTTTACTTGTCGTAAAATAAGCAGTGTTGGATGGGGTTCTATTTTTTTTTCAGACATTTCGTATATTCTCATCATTTCTTACAATAAGCATGAAAACACAAGTAACAAGAACAGCCTGTCGATTACACCATCCTCAAAAGTTTACGTCTGAGGACCAGATGAAATATTTTTTTTTTATTATTATCCTTCACAAAACGAACTTCAACAAAGCTCCTCCCAGCATACATTGCATCGAATATTCGTTAATTAAAAAAAAATAGCGTGCTATATGAAAGACGTGGTGGGAGACAGTGTACCACATGTACACGTAGAGGTGGGAAACAATGTGACAATAACATTTAATAAATATCGTTATTATTTTTAACATGTATTTTTAATTACTATAGTATACAACCAATGCGAAATAAGACGGTATACTATAGCAAAATATATTTGTTTAATTAATTGGTGTAGGATTAACTATGAATGCGTGGCCTGCCATAGAATCATTACTGCACTGTTCTATAATGTGTGGTCGTATTTCTTTATATGTCGTATCGGTATGTAGAGTATAATATTATCATCGTGTCGCTGCATAAAATTCTAATATTTCTAATATGTGTGTTACCACTGTTTTTCCTCGCGCCCTTCATATGTGGTTATGTGCAGGAGAATATTGGCAGTAGTACAGGAGCGTGTGAGTGGCAAGAGCGACGCGGCATTGTTTGCTCGGGGATGAGAATGTCGACCAGGCGCGAGGTCTGTGGTGTGTGAGGACTGTGGTATGAGTGTGTGGGCGGGGGAGGGAGGGGGTACCGTGTGTTACAATGCAGCGGGGCGTACCATATGACGTAGTGCAGGGTGCATTGAGCTGTAGTTGTCACTTCCTGCACCACCTGCACATTGCACTGAGCCCTCACACACTCTCGCCCCAAACAACCCTGTCAGAGTTTCAAGGCTCAAACTGTAACTGCATCAGGCTTGTATGAGAGGACATTACCTCGGAGGAGAATAAATGAAATTACTCAAAATTAATTGCCTCCTCTGTGAGTAAACTATTTACCGGCGTGTTCAGCTTCTGATGACATATCTGTGAGACTGGCGGAAGATTTTAATGCTTCACGATGACTAAAAGTTTACTCACAAAGTTGACAAAATTTATAACCTAAGATTTTCCTATGATTGCATTTCAAACTGATCCGATGTTTCAGTGAACGTTATCAGCGTAACTGTATGCACCGCGTCCTCTTGAAACAGTAATGTTTACGCCGTTTTGCCCACCATCCCCTCCCCACCTCCAACCTCACCATTTTTTGCTCAAACCTTATTGGGCGCTAGTTTCATTGCAACCATATGAATAGTTTAGGAACGTACAGAAGGCGAATAATCAAATATTCATTTATTTATATAAGATTCGTTTTTATTGTTTTCTGAGACTGTGCTCCCCCCTCCCCTTTTCGCTGAGAATCCAAAGTCATTGCGTGCACCTGCACGATGTGAAAATGGCTCATCTTGTGCTAGCTCGCCCACCTGCTACAGCCCGGACTGTGGTGTAAGGACCGAGTTCAGAGTCATCCATCGAAAGAGCTGTCAACATCCACTCACCTGGCAGCCTCTTCACCTCTTGTACTTCTAAAACACTTTTCCAGGGCCTGCCAGCTGCAAGCCTGTCAACCTCCACTGGCACAGATCTGGCAACACTGCAACATTCTCTCGTTTGAACTATTCACAGTGCGTGTGGTGTCACACCGTATCTCTTTTCGACTGTCATTTGTCTCGTGTTTCGTCGTAAATACCGTACTAGTTTATTTATTGTAGGAGAAGCTTAGCGTTGCTGATTACAATTCAATTGTGCACAAACATTCTATGATAACAGTTAGCTAACTTGTTACAAAATGGCTGCGAAAGAGCTAGGGCTGCAGTAGTTTAAAATGAAAATGTTTACGCGAAGTTTTGTGAAGTGCGCTTAGTAAATATAATTAACAGAAAAAAGGCCTGTAAAAGCATAAGTTGGGAATGAAGAAAACCATTAACATGGGGTTTGATAAAAACTTTGGGGGAGGTATGGGATCACTAGAAAGGAACATTTGATGTACTGTTTTATTATGTATCTATGCCCAATTAAAATATTTAATCGTAGGATGTTAATTCCCATCTGTGTTTAAAATATGGCAATTATATTACTATATGCAATCTAAGTTGACTTCTATTAAACGTAGGTAGCGCTCAATAATAGTATTAAGAAATAACAGGCCTTCACAATTTAAACACAGATGAGCTTATAATGTAACAATCATAAGGGTCCATTTTCGTTAATTTTGGTAAGAATAATCAGCTGTCAATATAAATGTTAGTAGCGTGCCAAAAATAAATACCTCGTGTGAAACATACTATAGGTAAATTCCCAATTTTTAAAATTATTACTGCAGTGTCCAAGATACGAACATTATCGCTAGGTGGGTACGCTTACAGGCAAAACCATACAGATCACATTTGTCTTCGCTTTTACCCTTCCGTAGTTTAAATACGGAAATACGAGTAGTAACCATAGCTGAGTTTCTAGGTTATAACAGACACATGAACGAACTAATTACATGAGAAGATTCCAGGTTATTTTGTTGGATGCGAAGCTTTCACAACTCTATACTATCTTAACAGGACTGGCAGGAACGTAGTCTGAGGAGGCTCATAAGGTCTAGACCTAGTTACATTATGGAAACTGCTTAAATAACACCATTTTGCTACCTTTAAAACCACATTTTTCCCGAGGCGTTCATAATTTATTTTGGCGTAACAAAACGCAAACTCAAAATAATCGAATGGTTTCTCCTTAAATAATGAGATTTATAGTTATGCGTTTATGAGGATATTCGTTATTGTAAGCTTTATAAAATAATGGAAAATGAATTATTAAGTGACTATAATCAGATAACTTGTATTAACTGATTATTTATTGTACATTCAGTTATCACACACATTAAATTCAAACAATACCAACGAATTCACTGTTACAAGCGGCGTTTTCTGTACTTGTACACTTGCAAACAAACGTATTAACTATAATGTACCTTCTGTTTCCGTTAACCGCCACCCGCAGTTCGTCATTGGTCTGTACGTCGCTAACCAGAACTAGCGCTACTATTGTTATCGTGCCACAGTGTCAGCACAGCACTAGGAGCTCCACCCGCCCTGACGTATAGGGCTAACTGAAGCTTGATCTTTGAAAGAACTGTGCAATGGGAGTGCATGACTGGATTTGTTTGTATGGACATACTCCATTGCAAAATAAATGACTGTCACAAGAAAACTAAAAATAAAAATAAGACAAGAAAACATAAATAAGCAGAGTATGCTTTAGTCATCAGGATACATACACAACATGAAATTCCAAAACTGGAATCTGGTCAGATAAAACAAGGAAACAAACAGAAAACCTAGGTTGACATGCAACACAACGATGAGACGAAACAAAAACACAAACAGAATTACAGCAAACGACACAACGATGAGACTAAACAAAACACAAAGATGTCGGACACAAACAGAAAAAAACGACAGACAACACAAACGATGAGACGAAATAAAAAACACAGTAGTTTTCCAAACAATCAGTATGAACGACGTTTCAGGAACTGGAATCTGTTCCCGTCAAGAACCCTGTGTGTCTACCTGATGACGGGAACAGATTCCAGTTCCCGAAACGTCGTTCATACTGATTGTTTGGAAAACTACTGTGTTTTTTATTTCGTCTCATCGTTTGTGTTGTCTGTCGTTTTTTCTGTTTGTGTCCGACATCTTTGTGTTTTGTTTAGTCTCATCGTTGTGTCGTTTGCTGTAATTCTGTTTGTGTTTTTGTTTCGTCTCATCGTTGTGTTGCATGTCAACCTAGGTTTTCTGTTTGTTTCCTTGTTTTATCTGACCAGATTCCAGTTTTGGAATTTTATGTTGTGTATGTATCCTGATGACTAAAGCATACTCTGCTTATTTATGTTTTCTTGTCTTATTTTTATTTTTAGTTTTCTTGTGACAGTCATTTATTTCGCAATGGAGTATGTCCATACAAACAAATAACTGAAGCTTCTCTGTGTGCACGTGGTCAGCAAGGTAGAAACAGGACTATACTGGCCGAGTGTGGTAATGAAGGCTTGGTGCTGGGAGTATAGTATAACGTGGTTGTGATAGTAGCGAGGATATAATGGCATGAACCACACCTGAGCCTCTCAGTAGACACCTGAACCACTAGCTCCTAGCCTGCGAGCTGCCCACTAGTGCTCTCCACACACACTATTACCTCGCACATTAATTTACTGCGGCACTCTCATTGTTGCACTGATGTCGCCGGTGTTCAAGTTACTTTCCGCTTGTGGGGGAGACAAAACTGAGTATTTTATTAATAACCAACCGTATTAGTGTTTTACATATTTACTCCCTTTCCACCACTCCTTTAACTGCTCGTTTTTAATGATGTTTCCTTCTTTCATATTTTTAATCCCTAAAATAAAATTTATTTGACCAAGCAAAGATGTGTTTACACACATCATCATACTGTCATCTTCAGCCATCAAATAAACAACTGAATATACTAAATATACTTACAACAACGCTATCCATGCAGTATATTGAACGTCCAGATACGATCATAACCTACTGCAGCAGTGTTTCAAATACATTTAAATTAATCTTCATTTGTTAAAAACTAGCCGGGAAAACGTCACCTACTCTTACCGTCTCACTGAAACGATCATTTCGGAGCCGTGAATTGTTTTACCTAAGTAATTAAATATTCACAGTAGAAATGATTGTTTTCTATACATATTTCTATACATAGTAAAAGCTTGCCTTCTTTAGGGATCGTGTTTTCACAATACTTGTGTACTTTTCTTTTAATAAAACACTTGATGTATTGTTATTTATTACCAAAATAATCGAAATAACAGGGTTAAAATCCGCGCTTAAAACAGTTTTGCTAATCTTCCAGCTAAGCAGGAAAAAAACATCTTCCTACGTAAAATATTAAAAAATGAAGGAAATACATAAAGACGCTGAAGCCTTCATGCGCGTGGCGAGGTTTTAAACCTATAACAATAAGTCATCATAATCACTCTCTTCCCCTCCACAAGTGATAGCATGCACTGATGCAACGTTGCCATTCTCTAAATGAAACGCTGGGCACGGAGAGTATATGTCTGCTATCCAACAACCAGGTAACAACTGCATGGTACACTGAGAAAAATGATTTGTTGAGTTAACCAAACATTTGTTTGTATATGTGCAACCAACGATGTTGTGTTGATTCAAACAAATATTAAGTTGAACGCCAGATTTTGTTAAATCAACAATGTTGAATTATTGTTTCAACATCTGGTTTAGTTATTTGAACTAAATGAGATTATGGAATAACAAGACTGCTTTGTTGATCTAACAAAAAATGGTTGTCAACTAAACATTCGTTTAAAACAACACTACATCGTTGGATGCACATATATAAACAAATATTTGGTTGAATCAACCAATTTTTTCTCTCCTTGTAAGTTTTCGTCTGCAAATAGTTCAAGTTCTATAGCTACGACCATCCACTGCACTACCTATATCAATAACTATGCATCTGACTACTGCAATATTGTTGATGTAACCTCGAATATATTTGATACGCTACTGAAAATATACTTGACACACGACACAAAGCAATAAACACTTGCTTCCAATTATATCTACCATCTGGAGCTTAGTGGTTACTGCAGATACGTATCCATGATACTAATATTTAAAAGTTTGTACCTATAGGTATACTTCACTACTCTAATATACTGTATAAGCATTTAAATAATAGTCACCCAGCAGCTCAAGTTACATCACTGAATGCGTGTGATCTTGTATTTAAATTAACGCGCAAATAATTCTGGCTGCAGCACAAAATGTTAATACCAGGCGCTGGTCTTCTAGTAGCTTAACTTTGAGGTATTCAGGTGAGGGTTCTGGATAGTTGAGAAAAAACATACAGTCGGCTGTGTATTTTGAGTTGTGTTTCGCGTGGTTGGAAAGGAGTGTTTCAGGGCACACAAGAAACTGTAAAATAATGACGCGTGTTTATATCATGCCAGTAATCGAGGTAGACATTTTAGTCAGAAACGTTTTGTCGAATATAATAATATTTTAATATTTTAGCGACATCAGAATTTCTTGTATCAAGAAAATAACACTCTTTAACTTGCATTTGTAAACCTTGGACGAAAATTTGTTAACCTCAGCTTTGGTTTGCGAACTAAACAAGTTTCTCGAAGGATCTTCTGATGTTGACCAGCTGACAAATGACAACACCGATAAAAGCCCAAATTCGTACAGTCACACTCAAGGCCGCAGTCACATCTTTCTTCCAGACAAATGGAAGACTTGAAGCGTCACAAGAGACGTCTGTGGTTCATGCAGCAGTACTAGCCGTTCTTAGAGTGCTCCCAACTCCTCACCTTCCAGAATACAGTCGCCTCTTTGAACATCCGTCCCTTCGCTGGGCGTCACAGTTCGCTTTCCACTTCCATGCAGTTTTCTGATTCTGATGTTGGCCGCCTGTCCTGACAGCTGACAGTCGAGTAGCGTGCAGAGATTCAGCCGTTACAAGATTGTTCGAAAGCTACTCAGTTCGCGTAAGCCTTGTCCGCTTAGGAATATCATTCAAAGAACTTTATACACGTATACACCCATTTCAGGTCCTCCGTATGGATATAAAGTTTATTTTTACGCTACCCAAAATGGCGAAATTGGTTAAGACAACCAATCCTTTGAAAACTGATCCTTTTTAGGTGTTAAATTATTGGCGCAGAATATTTAAAATGGTATAGTCGTATGAAATACACCTTTATATTTAATATAACGTCCTACAATGATAGGTTCACTACTTAGTGTGTCATAGAGTATAGCTGTCTGCTAGAAGACTTCACGACAGTTAGTGTTTGCACATAGAGGCTAGAGTGAGGCGAGATGTGTGTGCTGTCTCGTCTTTACAGCTTCTGTACTTATATACCTCGAACAAGCATAATACGTTCACCAGGCAGCCAACTTAACAGAAGTTCTTTGTGCGTGTTGTGTTTGCTCAAACAATAATTAGGCTAATAAACTTTAAAAAATGTTTCTGGGAAAGTACAAAACATATTTTGACTTGCCTTTTGGCTTCCGGGCTGAAGCCGCGTCTTGTTAGTATCGATACGAGATTCCAAAGCAAGGCTCCAGTCCAGATCGGAAGCCGAGACAACTAGCTTGACAATCACAGCGAAACTTTGCAATCACTCGATTAATAATAAGAGCAAATTACGAATTCAGCGAAACTTGTCGAATTCGTATATTTTTTCCTGAGAGTTAATAATTGGCAAAGTATGTAAGTTGTGTCATATTTATGTTGGCTACAATTTGCTTTGATAATATAATCGTTGTCACTTGTTGAAATTCTGTGTGATTGGAACACAACTAGCACGATCTCTCATCGCCTCTAGGCTCCATGTGTAAGTCTTCTCGTTGAGACCTTGCCTTTGTTGGAGAAGGTGCAATAATGTGTTACAATTGTAATTATCAGTTACATGAACGGTAACGCTGCCTGATTTATTACGGCAAGATATTTAAAATATACTTTTTTGTAATGTAACACTCTCCTTACATACGAAATACTCGACGGAGTTCCAACAGAACATTATATAATTGTTAGTTTTGAAATCACTAAATGACTTATTGAAACATGACCAAAGACTCACAGCTGCTTAAAAGCAGAAGTGAGATGTCTTTAGTCTAGATTCAACAGTTCATTTTCATATCAGAGTCAGTTTACAAGGATGACGTTTCTTCGTGTATAAGTGTAAACAGTATCGACGAGACATATGCCTGTGTGATACAATATGGCCACGAAGCCAGTGTATGTGCTGTCATCACGTGTCTGTGGAAGCTTGGGTGCTAGGCGGAAAGCCAACCGTCCAGGAGAACTGTTTCAGAGATAGCATATATTTCATGTTTTTTGTTAACACGATATCAATACAGGTTCACTGCGAGTGGCACATTTTGTTACACTAACCAGCAGCTGCTAATAACATTATTAATATAAGAGTGAAATGAATTCAGCTAATAAGTGGCTAGGAGCATGCTAAAACATCAGCTGAACACAATCTATGCCAAGGTACAAGCGTAATTAGGCCGTAAATGACCGCATGTAGCGTGTAGTTATCACTGACTTAGTTAACTAAAGCTAACAAAGAGATGGCACTCTTACTATCGTCATGAAGTGTTTCATAGTCGTAGTAGGTATTGAAGCCGTATTCAATTGATGTTGTTCAATATACGTGATTTACTATTTACCCAGTTAAAGCTGAAAGGAAAATTCATGTTAAACTTTACTTAATTTTAAATTGTCAGTTGGATAACGGCCTTAGTATCTGGTCGCAACTTGCTGCTCACAGAGGTCGTACAGTTTCTCGTGACGTTAATACGACGACTCAGCAGCGCGTCACGAAACGCTGTATGGATGGTGCACCTGCAACGTAAATAAATACTGAATGGGTTTTGAACCAACTGTCAACTCATCCCGAGAGGTCGACTTTCAATGTGTGATCCTGTGGGCAGCCACTGTTCCCTGAGGGGTGACGTCAATGATGCCCTATGGAGGTGCAACAGCGCAATGCTAGGGTCGTGGCGCAACAGAACTCCCCTCCCCCCAACCAGTGCCACCGTCCACCACATTCCTATACGGCTGAAGACATTGTAACTGACTCCGCAGGGACTCGAGCCTGTGTCACTGAGGGGGGAGGCGAGTGGTCTGTACACTATCACGCCGCGGCCTCTTTTAACGTAGTAACGAATGGGACCGTCTTCAGCACATTATCAGTGCACATTATCAGTGCAGAATCTTCTACTCGAGCAGCCTAGTCCTCACAGACGACACAATGGAAATGTTAGCGTGGCCAAGGGCGAACGAAAGAATTTCATTGCAGGGGGGAGGGGGGTTGAACTTTGTGCTTAATGGCAACTTAATGATTTGATAGTTTATAGGAGAAATTCTAGTAACACAAATATGTCGCATAGACAAAATAATTTTAACGCTTCAATCAACATTCAAGTGCATGCATAAAGAAAACAAAATACAAATTTCTCATCCCAAATAAATTGGTTGTACAAATTAACATACATACAACTTGAAGCTTCAGATAAAGTGATAATGAACGCAGGGGTGGCTATCCCCCCTCAAGAGTATGGTGCAACTTACCATCCCTGATTAATGTTGTAACGAATTTTCCATATACAATTATTTCGTTGACAACACGAGTCAAAAGCGTATGGTTGGGGAACCTACCCAGGGAACATTTATAATTTTAGGTGCAAAGTTGGGCTATTCAAGCACTTTTTGAACTTAAAAAAATATACTGCAGACAGAAATGTTTTTATTTTTTATGACATAATTTATTTCAGTGACTGATTTTCATATTTCCTTTCGTGAGCACATTTGATGTACAACCTCTTAAACTTAAAAAAATTCATTGATGCACTGTAAAAAAAATTTGGTAAATTTACTGTACATGTAATGGAAGCTAATTACCTCTAGAAGTGAGGGAAAATCACTCAACACGTGTCAAGGAAAGTTACTCAACTGGTAATGTAATTTTTCATGACATATTGGCGCAAGCCCTCTAGGACAATTTGACATAACGCGCGAGCGAAACTTCCTAGTGGTTTGTGTGGCGAATACACTACCTTGCGGAAATTTCCACACATATTCGGAAATCAGATTTCCCTCTCAAGGGTGGGGAATATTACCATACATATGATGAGTAATATTACTCACTTTTTTTACAGTGTGATTTGGGAGGAGGGGTTGCAGACCCTTCGCCTCCCCACTCCCTTGCTTACAACCTTGAGTATGTCAGTTTTCCAGCTTGAAATGGATGCTGGTTCGAAAATGGTTGAGTTAGTGCGACAAACCGAATGTCTACGTATTAAACGCAAAATAGGCGAATACGCAAACGGAAAATTTTGTGAGAACCGATTCATCCCTCAAACGATATCTCTATGACAACATTTTGTAAGCTCTCTGTGTTATCAGCCAAGTAGCTTCTGATTCGGTTCACGTCTCTCTAACAGTTTCAGCATAGTTATATATTTTATTCTCCTTCCTCAGGAAGGTACGAGCACAATTCCGTATAGCAGTTACCATGTTCATTTCCTGTTAGCATTTCTTACTTCCACGTGAGCCTCATTCCAGCATCTCCCAAGACGTCTATCTCTGGGCATTACATTTCCCTACCTGAAATCTTGTCCAGAAACATAAAAGTGCGTGTTCTATTTTTCTGTTAGCGTTTCTGTGCTTTCTACTCATAAACCCATGTGGCCAATCGCAGCTAATTTGTGTTGGTCACATGACCAGAAAATTTCAAGACTGATTCTGTTCGAAATGGTGTCATAACGACTAAATAACGTGAGCAAACTAACCTTTCTTAATTCCAAGCATTGCTGGAATACCATAACCACATAATTTATATCGTTTCTACAGCCAAAGTCTAGATTTCCGTTTGCGTTTCTAATTCTTTTTACGAAAACAGAGTTCATTTTCATTCAACTAAATGTTAAGTTTTCTTTTACTTCTCTAGGTACGTGAGTATGAGCGAGTAATGACGTGCCGATTTCTGCTAAAACCGCTGCTACGAATCTGTCATATTAACTTCTATACCCGTGGGTATAGCAGGAGATAGCAGAAATTATGCATCGTGTGAGGTAGTCTTCAGCAACTGACAGTTGTCCTATTGCATGATGTAATATAACTGGGATCGCGTGGGTCAGATCGCTCAACTATTGCCTCGCGCTTGCCATAGTTTCAGACTCGCATTGGAACGTCAACTTCACGGAGCACTGCGCTATGTAGCCAAGTATGGCCGGGCGGTAAAGCACGGAGCGGCTGCAGAGTGAGGCACAGACGATATGCAGTAACTTTGGCCGAGGGCTAGTGCTGTGATGTGAGGACGCAGGACGAGGCAGGGTAGAGTAGAGAGCCGAGGAGGTAGTGGTTAGAGGTTCCTTTGAGGCGGCCGGCCAGATAACGCTCCACGTAACCGCGACTTATTTCTGCGGCGACCCAGTTAGCGGAAGGAACAGCCAACCACACTCGTATTCCCCTTACAACGACTCTTACCCGGCAACCCTTGTGCCGCCCAGAGCTTACCTGCTACAACAGTTCCTGCGCCGCTGCTCCCTGTAAAACTATTCATGGACGACTTTCGCTGTTACAAACGATACATCAGAATAGTGCCTACACCTTCGTGACGTCTTGAATTATTGATATGATGACCTGGGGCCTATTCCACCAACAGACTTTGCAACTTTTCACTTTGCAATTTGCACTTTTCAAAATTGGCAAAGTGCAAAGTGAATGTGTTCCACAGAAAAGTTGAACCTCTTCGCAAATTTATCAGCCGTCCCACAAAAACTTTGCAATTTTGCACTTTTCACTTTGCATATATTTGCAAAGTGCAAAGTAAATGTGTT
>PNEQ01072503.1:0-30091 GCA_003012365.1 Medauroidea extradentata
AAAAAAAAAAAAAAAAAAAAAAGTTTGGCTGCTCCGGGATTTGATCTATTAACCCTCCACTTGCCTCTTTCTGCTCACGACCTAACCAACTGAGCTACAAGTGCTTCCATGATAAAGTTATTGTTATTTGTAAAGGAATAGTTAAGTCGTGCACCGCAGGGCCGCAGCACAAAGAACGAGTCGTGCAGCTGCGGTGTTTTTCAAGTTTATAGCATTTTCTTTTGTGATCAATGGAATTAACCACTTTGAAATTGTTATAGCTAAAATTAAGATACTTGAATTATGCTGATTAACAGTTTAGACGTCCTACTTGTGGCACAAACTTATATTTAGAATGTTGAGGTATACAGTGTTCGCCATCTTATCGCTTACGTACGCCAGCATTCCATCTTCCGCAAGTCAACCAAATGTATTTAGTTTCGCCAACAAAATCATTTAGTCCATCGAAAAAAATTTATTGGTTCAAAGCACTTCACTTATAACTAACAATATTATTTTGTTGACAAGTTGTAACGAGTTGTTTGTTTATACAAAATATTTATTCGACGTCCTGTAGTAACCAAATATACGTTTGGCACAAACAAATTGCGTTTAAATGAATAATTTGGTCGAGGGAAATAATTAAATTTGTTTGGAGGACTCCAAGCTTGGTCTTACCAACAAAATATTCTTTGGCTGAAGCAAACATCACCCAAACAAATATATTTAGTACAATGAAACAATTCTTTCTCTCAGTGTAGCTATGAATTCAAATACGGGCGTGTGTGACGTCACTTCCGCGATGCAATCTTCAAGGGCTTGAAGCATGGTTAGGGCACTTTGTTGGTTAATTCGAACACGGCTTGTATGTGTATATTGAGCATGTATTACAACATTTTAGACGTGACGTAGTTATTGGCGGCGGATGGACAATGTACGTCGGCTTGCAGTACAGCCGTCAACCTGGTTATTGTTGATGTTTGGCGGAAGGATACATAGTTGGTGCGAACAACAAATCAAAGCTTCAAGCATGGCTTCCAGAAAGTATCACGTTATATTCTTGGATTCTAGCCTACAGGTCAATGAAACAGTGAAAGCTTCCCCTGTCTAGTAATAAATGAGTACTGACCAGTTTCGGGGTCGATGGAGAAGAAGCTCTGCGGGTTGCCGGCCGTGATGCGGTAGGAGAGCCTCTGGTCGGGGTCAAGGTCGTCGTCCTCGGCGGTCAGCTGCAGCACTAGACGACCTGCAGGGGAGTTCTCAGGAACTGAGGGGTAGTACACAGGCTCGACCGTCAGAGGCGCGTTGTCGTTCTCGTTCAACACCTCCACAAACACCTGCACACACAAACACACCTCCACATCAGCATCCACAAGACAGTAGCAAGCCTTCACAGATGTCCCCTTAAGAGGAGTCCTCGACTGGCGCATGTTTGCAACCCGCATTAACCCATATAAATCAAGGCTAATTTTACGTTCTCTAGAACAATAAGGGTATTTGAACCACTTTATGCATAAAAGAACCAGGTGCTATTGTGATGCAACTGAGAAAAACTAGGTTCAATGATAAACACCTGTATTTAATTACAATTGTATGAACGGCAAAATTGCAGAACATTATTCCGTACAGTGACATATAAGTTATTAATATGTGTAAGTTTTAAATTCATGTAGTTGCTACTAATTTCAAAATAATAAAATATCGTGCTTGGTTCCTTTATGCATAATATGGTTCAGTCATATCAACGTTATCTTCGCGTTTTAATCAAAGACACAGTCGTTCTCAATAGAGCTTCGTTCTGCAAAATGAGGCATAACAAACGGTTACATTAGCAACGTGATACTAAAAAAAAAAAAGTTTCGTAAAATTTGTAGCAACTATTCTTTATACTTGACTTCGACAAACACAGCGAAAATAAGAATGACTCTGTCTCTTATAGTACGAGAAGATAATGTTGATATGTGTAATACTCTCATTGCTGTAGAGAACGTAAAATTAGCCTTGAGTTATATCTATGAGGTTAATGCGGGTTGCATACATGAGCCTGAAACACCTGAACGGCCTCTTAAAAGAGTTAGTGGACGATGGGTAGATACCTGAAAAATTCGCGTTTTCTTTTAGACACAAGCTATAATTCCAGCAAATGTACGTTAGTGCCACTTTCGCAATTGGCCCGTGACTTATTTGACACCTCGCGTAAGTCCCTGACCCAATAAAAAAAAAAAACTAAATGCAGGCCCATACCACTGCATCAGCGAGCAGCGAATGAAAAGCTGCTGTCTGCTTCAGTACACATATATTCTTGCAGGCTAGCCTACAGGTGAGTGAATCCGCGATTTTTTTTCGTTTCTAAAGATAGGTTTTTTTGTCTTTATACGTGCGAGGAACGGGAACGAGGAAGGCGATAAGTCGGATGTAACACGTCCTTCAAACATTTAATCGCCTCTAGGCGCGAAGAACTAAACAAGCGCGCAATGTTTTCGTAGAAAGAGTTTCTCAACAGGACTTCAACCGATGACACTGTTAATTTTATTTGTGGGAAGTATGTGGTAATGTCAAATGAAGGTTTACACGATTTTGTTTTATGGTTGCAGTTGATATTTTTACAGCTACAGCAACGTAAGAAAGTCATTTTAGCACTGCTTAGTTGTTTGGAAATCATGTTTTTAATCAGCAGACGGCATTTTTAAAATCAAGTTTTAAGCGTGTCTTCTCTTTGTAGATAAAATATTTTTGTACTTAAAAAATATTCTGAAATTTTCAATTTTTTTGCCTCTTTTATAGATTTTTTAACTACAAAAATATTTTGAAATGGATCATGTCAAGCAGTAGCCTCTGCAATGTAGTTTTAGTGTGAATTTTTTCATTTATTTATGTTCATTGGTTTCTGCGGCTTATAAGAACTAAAAACTTACAAATTTTGACTTTAAAGTGCCATTATGGGAAAACTGGCTGGGATATTTTTTTTTTCGTAAGTGGGAAATTTAGTCCCAAGTAACATTTACGAAACAAACATTACTTCATAAAATCATAAAATCATGATTTTTCCCCACTTTGACTTGGGGACAAGCAAGACTTTAGGCTAAGCACTTCCACCTTCCCTTACAGAAGAACTGCTGATCGATTTCACGCCTTTGTAGTGAGGAGAGGCTATTTATGTGAACCTTTAACTTAGGGGACGGTGGATCCCAAAAAAATAGGATAAGGAAGTCTCTAGATACTTTTACCCTCCCCCACCCACCCCAAGACAGAATCAGAGATATTTTTGTATTCCCTGCAAGTGTTATTTCAATGCAATAAAACTTAAACTGAATGAGTAATAATAAAAACGTAACGAAATGTATGATAAAAATGAACGTGCTTACAATAAGCAGGATATTATAACTACAACATTTAACCCATTAATTCGCATTATGGCAAACTTAACTATGTCATCCATATATATACATATATATATATATATATATATATATATATATATATATATATATATATATATATATATATAAACAATTATGTTATACTTAGTTATGGGACATCCTATCGCTGTTGCAAAAAATCTTAATATTGAAAAAAATTTTCAACTTTTTCATTTATATGCTACAAAAGTGTGTTTAATTATTTGTATCCCCTGCAAACTATGGCAACTTGTACATGTCTTTATGATTTTGTTCAAACTCATTTACTCACATTGCAAGAATCATACAAGCAAAATGAAAGGCTACCAAGGAAAATAATAGGACTAACTACATTCTCAGGAAAGGAACAATGGAAAGGCGAATACAGAGACGGGAAGAACACGAGGGAAAGAACAGATATTGGTGGAAATGGAGAGAGAATAAAGGCAAGTAATAGTAAAGCTATAAGGAAATGTCATTGCGCTAACGTGGCAGAACTCTGGAAACAACAGCGAGTGAATGTGAACTTGGAAAGCAGAGCGTAAACGATCAAAAACACATTTACCTTAAGAGGCCGTTTCAGTGTTTCAGACGCGTGTATGCAACCCGCATTAACCCAATATAAATCAAGGCTAATTTTACCTCCGCTATAGCAATACTAGTATTACACATATCAGCATTTTCTTCAAGCTTTATTAAAGACACAGTCGTTTTTATTTTCACTGCGTTCTTCAAAATTTAGTACAACAAACAGTTACGTTAAAAACCTAATACAAAAAAAAAGTTTTGAAAAATGTATAGTCTACCATTCTTTATACTAAACTTTAACGAACGCAGCTAAATTAAGAACGGCGGTCTCTCACTAAGATAATGTTGATATTTGTAATACTCTTATTGCTATAGCGAAGGTAATATTAGCCTTAATTCAATTGTGTTTAATGCGGGTTGCATATACGCACCTGAAACACTGGAACGGCCTCTCTCTCTAGTTTAGCAGTGGTTTCGAAAATATTTTCTGTAACGCAAATTAATACATATATCAAAAATTCTTTTGGCAGTTTTAACACTTGTATATCAACGTTTGTATACGAATTTTTCTGTTGCAATACACCAAACAGAATTTTAGATTTTTGCCCCTGAAATAGCACACAATTTGTTGTGAAAATAAGCCAAAATGAAGCAAAATAATGTTTTGGTCGCAAACGGTACATTAATTTAAAAAACGCTCTGGAAAAATTGTGTATCGCATGACTGTACATTGTCTCAAATTTTTTCAAAGCATTTTGTTAAAAATATTTGAGTTATTTGCAATTGTTTGAAATAAACGATAGATCATGGCTAGAGATGATGGTTTATCGCGGAAAAACTTGACTATTTGCTAGGCTTCAACATACGTTCAACGTATCAAAAGATTACTGGCTTTTCCTTGTACGTGGAGCTACTGCCCTATTTGACTGAGCCAATAAGAATGCCACTAGTTTAATATTTAATGCATGTTATTGGTCTGCAGACAGCTACGTTGTGTCAGTGTTTTCAAGGCTATGTTGACACAAAACATTTTCGCGATATACCATCATCTCTAATCATGGCCTTAACAGTCGTACACAAATGGCGGTAATAAAATAAAGCTCTAATCACTGACTGAACCCAAGTGCGGTTATTTTCCTTCATATCCAAGTGTGTTGCATATCTTTGTTATTTTCTCCACACTGGCAGCTTTCTGTGACAGTTACAATAATGGAAGTCGCGTAATAACCACTACAACAGCACTTTGTGGATCGCAGCAGATAATAAAACATGTAAAACGAACTTTGTTCCTAACGCTCCTCTTCAATAACTGCAGAGAGAAGTAATATTTTTTTTTTTTTTCAACGAGCTTGGCGAGTAGTAAAGCGATTTTAAATAGCATTACCTGGGGCTTCGCTGAACATTTCTGTGATGTTTCAAGCACGATGTGACATAAAATGAAGCAAGCTTTTATTCAAAGATACTACTGATTCTGACTAATGAGGGGAACAAATCTTTACAGTGATATCTGGCAGAAACATCGCTGCTCTTGACAGGCCTGAATATATCGCTAATAAGATTGGTGAAGGCATAAAAAATCCCAGTACTAATGACAAAACTTAATAATAGGCCCCCTTTTTCCCCCGCCTAGTAACTGCTACACTCAGAGCCTTATTTTCTCTAAATCAGCTTAGTGTTTGTCACAGCTGACTACTCAGTTAACAAAGTCATTAATTACACCCTTACTCCTCTTTTAGTATAAAAATGAACAACCGAATACTGTTCAAGTTGAAAACATCACCTCTGATTACTTGTTGGTCGAAATCAAATTTTAACTTCGTGCTTAATGAAGCGTCGAAGTCAAAAAAATTACTTTCTTCTCCAACTAACCTACCAAAACAAAACAAAAAAAATTGTAAGGTGCTTAATAAAATGTCGGAAAGGCTCGAGGTTAAACATCTGACTGTTTATAAGAACGATGATAAAGTCGTAAGTTTTCGGATTGGTTTTACCAAACAGACAGCAACTACCAGACAGTTCACAAAACACACCAGTAGTGCTTGTATAACCTGTTCAGGATAAATTAAGCACTTCTTGCAATTTTCTGTGAGTCATTATGCCGCCATATTGACTATTTTGAACACTAAAACTTCAACTGAACTAAAAACTATCGAAACTTTACTTCTATAGCCCCCATTAATACAACATTATTATTATTATTTTTATAAGTGTTGGGAAAAGCTCACTTTAAGGTGAATCACCTATAGTACTGCTAGTAGTACTGATGGTAGCTGTAGTAATGCTGGAAGAAGTAGTATTGCTTGCTGTAGTAGTAGTGTTGGTAATATGCGTGTTAGCAGTGATAGTACTATTCGTAATAGTTCTAGCAACACACTTGCCAACATTCTAATTGCAAAAATCATGGGGTTCTCGATTTAAAAAAATTTCAAACCAACAATCACAAAAAAGTATTAAAATTCTAAATTAAAATAATGGAACTTATTAAATATCAGTGAAAATTGCGTTCGATGACAAACCAAGCTATTTTAGGTTGATACAAATTATTCCACCTTTAGCATGCCCATAGCACGGCATGGCCCTGATCTAGGCCTAAATCACGTAGTGAAGAAAACAACCTGCATTACACCACCAACAGGTATAAATACGACTCACTGATACAGCTAACACAAAAATATCAGTGTATTTTTACAAACAAAGACAACTGTAACATCCTATTTACAGTTACATTGCTAAAACTAAGCTTTCACCTACCTGGTGCAATATTATTATAAAAAAATAAACCATAGCCTATAGTAAAACGTTAGCAAACACCATTTGGACATGAGGGCGTGAGGTTATTCATAAAATCATGAGCCTCCTATCAAAGTCGTGAGAGTTGGCAGGTCTGCTAGTAGTAGTTCTGGAAGCTGTAGGAGTGATATTAGTAGTCGTGCTAGTAGAATTAGTAAAACTAGTAGTGATAGTAATAGTTCTAGAAGCAGTGTAGAAAGTAGTAAAGCAGAGCACTAATTATAACAGACATAAGCCCTATTTTAAAATTAGTTCCCAGTTTTATAGTAGGTAACCCGTGTTTATAATCACCTTACAATGTACAGGTAAACATATTCATTTCCTTACATTTTAGTTCATACCGTATAGAGCCACGATTTTATGGCGAAAAGATTTTTGCAACATTTGGTTTCGATGCGTCATGTGCACACCTGCAGCTCTGCTACATCGTCTGTGGTTGGATGATTTTACTCTCACTGGCCTTGGCAAATTATAGACGTGCAGACTCACAATAATCTTATTATGATTGGTGCAGTAAAATGAGAAACGTGTCTGAACAAAGAAACGCTGCCAATAACCTTGAAACAGAACTGCAGATGTGCACGTGAGTCACTGAAACAAAGTGGGGCAAAAATCTTTTCGCGACAAAATCGTGGCCCTACGTATAAATCTTTATTATCTCTTTACCACACCTCTTCCCTGCATGTTTCAGTGTTTCAGACTGAATTACTACAAGAAGACATAAAGAAAATATGTCATTAAATAAATGTGAAACACAAGTAACATACCAGTTTCAATTGCTGAATGTTATTTTCAGAAATTTTGGGAACAATGATAAAGTGATAGATAAGTGAATAACTGTGCACAGTACGTGAGGTTTGTAAGTTTGTCAACACTGATGAGCCAGTGAAACAGTTATGTCAAACTGAAATGGCAGTGTGACCAAGACTTTGTTACAATCGACTTTCTTTACGAGGACAATGAACTATAGGCGGCACAAAAAAATTGTATCAAGCGAAGTGTTTACCGGTTTCAAATCTGCTTGTTTGACGCGTGGGAACAGCGGAGTGATAAGAGCCAGTGTCCCACGCTTGACGATAAGCATATCGCCTCTATTCGCAGCGAGCCAAACTGGCGTGCAAGGTTTTCCTTGTAGTCTTTTTCCTATGGGACTCCAAGCAGACACCCTAAAATTTTATTTTTAGACAGCATGAAGTAAAGGCCAACGCAAGCATCTTCTTTTGCAGTTTATTAATTCAGGTAGAATTTTCCGAGTTACAGTTGTCTATATATATATATAAAAAAAAGCAGTTTTTAGCCATCATGAGAAGCCAAAAATGTATGCTTCTAACCAGTGTGCTGAAATTTTAAAATTACAGAAGCACCGTTCCAAGTGCGTGACCTTTCCGTAGACAAACGTTAACATGCATAAGTTAAGTGATTTCGCGTAAAAAAGAATACGCGTGAACCGTTGCAATGCCGTTCATGCGCCAGTCGAGGACTCCTCTTACAGGATGCCCACACAAATTGTAACGAAATTTCCTTTGCTTTTCCTGTTCAAAATTTCAAATTTTCCCGACTTGTTGTTTTTAATATTTTGCTGATTTTGCAGATTTATGAAAAAAAAAATTTCAAACAATTTAGAACTAAGCCATTATAAAAATTTAAATAAAGATTGCATACACAATTTCGTAGTATGTATGAATATACACTAAACTACTATTTAAACAAAATACAGTCTGCACGATGGCATACATGTGTGAGACATCCGCCCGCCTCCCTTCCCACCTAAAAATTGCTGAATCGCTGAATGATTTCCATTACTTTTCCAGCAATTCAATTAAAATATCTTACTTTCCGTGTCTAATTTCAACTTGTCTGACTTTTCCCTGATTTTCCCTGACTTTCCAGAATATATACACCCTGTCCTAACTCTGGCACTGTGCCGCCACTTCGCTGGCCATTTCGTGCGGTACTTTCGCCTCTGCGTTGTTAGCTATTCTGTGACCTGGATTCGGGACTGCAGCAGCAGACGTCGACGGCAGTAAAGGTCAAGCTACAGGTGTTGAGACGGGAAGCGAGGACCATTCCCATCCCCCCCTTTTTTTTCTCCAGCAAAACCATCGGATGACCACCTTCCTCGCAAACCTTGTTTACTGCAGTGCCCTAGAGGCAGGCGAGGCTCCGATGGGAAGTAAAGTAGAAAGGGGGTGGGAACACATCCCACAGGACCCTAGTCCACGGGAGAGAAGGGCGTATTAACATTTCAAGCTTTCTTCCTGCCCGCAGCATCCCAAAGGAGCATGCACTATGCATGGCTGCGGGGAGGCATCAGGTGCCCAGATATACACTGCACAGAGAACAACGTTGCGTACAGTTAAAGGTTATACAAAACGGATAAAATGATAATTTTATATTTTTATAGAATAGTGTTAGTTTTGTAGGTGGTACTTGAGAGAGATTTTGGTCAACGCTTAACATAGAGGTCTTCAGCTCTGGTGAGGGATTATATGAGGTGAGTATGGAGCAGGGCCGGAATGAGAGAGCAAGGGAAACGGGACATCCCCGAGAAAGACCGCCGACCAGCGGCAACATCCGGCACGATTCCTACATGCGAAAAACCGGGACCGATCCAGCCGGGAACCGAACCTGGATCGCCTTGGTGGGAGGCGAATGTCCGGATCATTAGGCCACCGCGGGCCCTAGACGATACTTGTGAGTCCACATTCCGTGCGGTATATCACACAAACAATATTGGCTTACAGTTGTTGACGTCAAAGAAGAAAATATAAAAATCCAAAGAACCAATTCTATGCGTTCCTGTCAATCGTTGATAAAAAAAAAAAAAAAAGAGCCACCATCTAGTGAATTAACAAACGAGCTACGAATGTACTGAGGGTTGCTAGGGACTTGAAATATTCGCGTTTTCTTCTGAGTACAAGCAATAATTCAAACAACAGTTAAGTTTCCCAATCGGACCTTGACTTATATGTACAGAGGATGGTATATCGAGAAAATATTTGGCGCGACATACCCTTGAAAACACTGTAGTCTCTTGCAACATATAATTTGTCGGCTTAATGCTACAACTAGGTAACTCGGTAGCTGAAAATATCCAACTGTAACACTGAAAATTTATTTTTTCATACAAATAGTTATTTTTTGAAATGCAAATTTGTGTTGCATCAATACTCCTAATTAACACATTTATAAATGTATACATATCAAATGGAACAATCATAAGGGTACCGTATGCATCTGGAGATAACTTAATCTTGGGAAATTTAAGTTACCCAGTTCTTGCGCTAAGCTGGCGATATGATTTGCTGATATACTTGTGACACAACGTAGCTGTCTGCAGGCCAATAACAGGCATCACATATTACAATAGCTTCATTCTTATTGGCTTAGTCAAATGGGGTAACAGCTCCACGTACAAGTGAAAGCAAGTAATCTGTTGGTGAGCTGATCGTATATTGAAACCCAGGAAATAGTCAAGTTTCCCAGCGATAAACCATAATTTATATTATATGGAAACCTCCTGAGGTGCACTGAACGCCTAATAAAGAAGCAAGTAAGTGAAAGCCCAATGTGTGGCATGGCTGTCTTAGCAAGCAGCCAATGAGCAGCTGCCGCTGCCAGTATGCCAATGGCGTAGACAAGATTATTGTGAGGGAGGGTTAACCTGAGAAAAATATAACTAACACCGACCACCCCTTTAAGGCCTTGTTACGAAGTTTTGCAGAGATTTCGAAAATATTTCTTTATTGCTACCTAATACTCATATCAAAATTTCGCTGCACAGTTTTGACACTTATATGTTATAATTTGTAACTGAATTTTTTGTAGGATTACACTGAACGGTTTTTTAGATTTCATTACCCAAAGTACCACGTTTTTCGTCGTGAAAATAAGAAAAAATGAAGGAAATTATATATATATATATATATTTTTTTTTTTTTGCTGGCGAATGGTACATTATTAAAAAAAACGCGTCCACAGTATTGTGCACCATGTGATTGCACATTGACTCACATTCTTTCAAAACTTTTGGTTAAAAAATTTTGAGTTATTGGCACCAGTCTGAAAAAAAACTCGGGAACAAGCCCTTAATGCGATGGGACCAGAGGTTCTTCCCTCGGAAAATTTGGATTTCGAAGAGTCTTCGTAACGAAACATTAGATATTCTGCCAGCAAGAATATTTTTAGTTATAAAATGATTTTTTCCAAAACTTGTGACGAGGAATAAGAGAGGAAGTTATAACCCCTATTCAAACGCACTCCCCTCTTGGTTACACCCCTGAAGCACACAGCATTTCTTTGAGCACAGGTCAGTGAAACCGCAAGTTTTTTTCCGACAGTAACGACTGCTGAGTCCGGCGTAATGTTTTCCCGTCCTAAAAGTTACTGAACAGTCTTGCTCTCCACTGTCATAAAAAAAATCTGTCATTCTTGAGCAGCATTTATTCAGGAGCGAGACGAAAATGTGTCCGTCTGCACAGGCCGCCAAAACACAGACTAAATAGTTATACAGAAGTGAACTGACGTTGCGGCTCATTTGACACAGGCGAACTTGGTCGCTTATTGGGCTGCCCGAGGCTGTTGGTACCAGCACAGTGTGTGTTTGGCTCCTGCATGTTACTGCAGGTTTCCTGTTGGCCTGGCTGCCGGGTAGCAACCTTACGCTGATTGGCGGTAGGCGTTTACGCCATGTTGCTGGCGAGCGAAGCCATTTTTGCTGGCGTGTGTGACTGAGTTCGCCGCTCTACCGGGTATTCCAGTTCTGTGTCTTTAATATTCTGTGTCCGAGCGATAAAAGTTTAGTGTAATACTTCTGAAGGGCTTCTCAGTTCTATACACACACTGGACACAGTCGAATATCCATTGGCTTATAACTGTACAAGCGGGTATCACGTGATTTCACCAGTGGCGTAGCCAAGAGGGGGTTTTAACCCCCTCCTTTAGCCACAAAAAATGAGAAAATATAATATTACAGATTTAATATATTTTGACCAATATTAAATTCAATATTTCGTTACGAAAAACTGCTAAAATTGCACTATTTTTCACCTTGAAATTCAAAATTTCCCGGGGGAAAACCTCCGGAACCCCGCTTTAAAGGGGTGGTCGGTGTTTGTTATACCTATTATTCTCAGGTTAAACCCTCCTCTTACACAAATCCTGGCTACGTCACTGGATTTCACCACGAGTTATTTCCTTATTTATCACTGATTTGCAGCCGTCAAATGTTTTTCAAAATAACTGTCGTCCTACCACAGTATTAGCAGAGAAGTATATCATCTTGACGTTCAACCTGGACTAGGGTAAATACGCAAAATAATAAGTGCTTTTAATAACACATATTTTAAATTTTCAGAAATAATTTATTTTTATTAAGGTCCCTACATCATATTTTCTTGCCGAAACTACAAAAAGAAAATATCAACAGAATGGTTCTATCTTATTGGAACTAGGGAGCTGGATATTTGTAATGTCTTGAGGTATGTAAGTACAAAACTGATTATTATAAAATATTACAAATGTGTTGTACTTATATGTGTGTACCTGAACACCAGTTGACAATACCGTATGAGGAAATGTTAGTTGTAAGAATTTTCTTCACTTACACACTGACATTTTCATAATAACAGTATGCGGTTACCTCTTTTGGATCAACAATAATTAGTAACAGATTGATAACTGATAGTTAAATTTTACATTCCAAATAATCTCTGTGTTTACAATGGTTCAATGTTTAATTAATGTATTATATTGTGTTACCACTAAGTTAAGTTAAAATATAATATTATGTACAAAATGTAGTTAGTAAACCAACTGTATCGTAGGTTTCCAGAAAACTTTGAACCAGGATGTTTTGAAAAGACATCTTATTGTCTACAAAGATTATAGTTATATTGTATAGTTCCTAAAATAGAGTCTAGGGCTCTCGAAGGCATTACTCCAAATAACTTTACAAAAAAAAATAATTATAGCCTAAACATAATTACAGTAGGCTCTAGAGACTACACGCGTACAAGTAAAAACAATTTATCTAAGGAAATAATATAACAGTTGACATATAACTACGGTCGTATAGACCACAACAGGAAGAAAACTATTTTTGAAAGAATATTATCCGTATAAAATAGGACTGTCAAGAAGGGCGGCGGAAGTAGGAAACGGTTTTTCCAAAGGGAAGTGGCCGAGAAAAGCACATAAAGAGGACTCCGTGAACATGAAGAAGGAAGAAGAAATTGTTTCTGCTAGAATACACTCCTGCGGTCGGAACAACGACCAGGGGCGAGGAGGAGAGGGGGATAGGTTGTTGCAGCCTGCCCTGCGTCTACCGGGATGTACCGGGGGGGGGGGGGGGGAGGAACAGCATGAGAAAAAAATCTGCTAGAGCGGAAAAGGCATCGGACGTGGGGTCGAAGAGAGAGAGAGAAAGAGAGATAAGCTAAATAGAGAGAAGAAAGAACAGCAGATAACCTGAGGGGTGAGTCACGACTTCCTAAGACATCTCCTATCTTCATTGTTGTATCGCACAGAACCAATCTTCATCACGCATGGACAATATATTTTTTAAAACGTTTTTGTTAACGGGATTTGTTGTCTGTTTGTCGGTTCGATACACACTGTCACATGTTTGGTGGAAATCAGTAGCGGCCGGTAAAGTCATATAATGATGTCTAGAAACATAATTAAGAAAGAAAACTTTTAAATAAAACATTAACTAATTGTTTCTACACACTAAAGTTCGTATTGTTTTACTAAACTTTTCATGATACAGAATGAGGGTTAAATTTCATTACTAGCACTGAAAGTTGTTTCTCATTTCCCTTTATTTAATACCCGGGAAAATTCCAATATGCATCTTAAATAAGCAGTAAGTACGAATAATTTTTTTCCAAGTTAAAATTTAAATGTAAGGTTATCGTTTTCGGCCATTCTATGATAGTTAATGTTTTCTTTATTCGTAACGTCCGACGTTAAATTATTGTTTTCTAGAAAAGGTGTTTGGGTAATATTTCGTATCTAGGGTGCAATATGTAAAAATAGTCTCTGTGATGACATACATTCATTACCTGCACTCTGTATTATTGATATTTGTTTTACATTTAAAACCTCAGCAACTCCTCGGAAGTTTTGCTCAAGTCTCGTGCCACAATTTTGCTCAGAATGTTCGTTTGGCCTGGTATTGGATAAATCGTACCTGCTGGCATCTAGCGAGGAGTTTTATAGTTGTGAGGATGTAACCAACAAGGTGTGAAAGAAGTAACCGTTTCCGCAATCAACAGGCATGAGCACAGTCAGACAACTGCACTTCTCCAATCTTAAAACTCCAACGAAAGGTGACCATGTCAACATTTCCACTGGTTTAGGAGATAAGTGGGATTAATTAAAAACACGTTTTTTTTAAAAGAGATTTCAAGGACGAGTTTCCAAAAAAATCAAAAAATACTTTTTAGATATTTCCATTTTAAAGAAAAAAACACCTCACTATCTGAAATGGTTTAGGAGAAATCACAGATCAATGGAAAACCCACCCCCTTAATTTTAGGATTTCGCAAAATCGAAAAATTCGCACATATACACTTCTTTGGGCAATATTATGAAGTTAAAAAATTATGATAGCTTTCACGGTTACCGAGATATCAGGAATTCTTTGAAACCACATTTCACCCCTTTTCACCCCCTTAATTATCGAATTTCGAAAAAACGATTCTTAGTGGGTGCCTACGGGCCAAGGGGAAGCTTCCCTTAAAATGTCATGGTTCTAGGTCCAGCTGTTTGGGCTGTGCGTTGATGAGTGAGTGAGTGTGTCAGGACACTTCATTAAATATTAAAAAGATAATAGGAGCACGTTTAGTAGTATAATTTATAAAAACGTTCTCCTAACACGCTGGAACAATGTCCATACGTCAGCTGTATAAGACACTTAATATAAACAAACCACCCTTATTTACAAGCAAAGTGTGTAGAGTGTACCTTGCTCAAAAGTTTACTTCGAGCGTCTCACAAATAAATATTAACTTTTAATTACTGTTCTAGACAATATGGTCTTCAAAAATACTCACTTTATCTCTAACCTCCTATACGCGACATTAAGCAGCAGTTAACTGGAACTGAGATATTTAAGAGGGGGTGGTACATATATCAACGCTAAAATCATTTATCTATAACTGTAGGTTTCTCTAAAGGCAATTTGCGAAAATTAAACAATAGCAATCCTAGACAATAGTTTTAGCCACCGTTTTAAACAAAATTGTTTCCAGTGTTACGAACTTCTGAGGCACAATCTCTGACGCCGGAACCTCGTGCATTTAACTGCGGCGCAAGAGATTACGCGTAACGAATTAGTAATTGAGGAGTGTTTGTGGGAAACGATATAAGTGGCAAATAGTAAGTTTTTCAGGAAATGAAGAACAGAAAATAAAGCCTGTCACAAATAATTTTGTAATTCGAATGCTGTGTTACATTTATTTACAGGATTGTATGTGTGAAAAAAACTGTTACAGAGCATATTTAGAAAAATGTAACTTCAAATGGCATTCGTTTCATTCTCAACATCAACAGTTATGGAGTTACACCAAGTGCATTCTAAGGACGTTTTTTTGAGCTGAACAATGCATTATTGGCACTTACATCACTTTCTACGGTACAGCAACAGGACATTAATTATTTCAATGAAAAACCTCAAAATGTGATTTTCCCACAACACTCCTCAATTCTGGATACATATTTACTCATAAAGTTGGCAAATACCATTATCTAGGATTGTCGTTGAGTATTTTATCCATATTGGCTTCGAAAAAAACGCAGAAAAAATTTTATGTTTTCAGTGTACATTTATCAACCACGCACTCTTAAGATCAAATTTTTCTGTGTCTATCTAAGCCTTGTATAAAACATTTTTCCCGGGCTCTTATTTTTCGTCAAATATTTAGTACTTTTTTTTTCTAAGACGTACTTTGGGCCTTCTCCTTCTACGTGTCATAATTATCTCCAAATAAATGAACTTGTGTGACGCTTCCTTTCCGCACAATGTCGTCCCTATAATGTGTCGGGGTCACAGAGGTCACCGCTAGGGAGCAAATACGCGACTCACCTAGTTTGCACGTCAGGCCTCGCCGCAGCGCATAATTCACGTAGGGATCAAAGTTGCAGAGCTCGATACCGCCGACGTGTGGTAGGTGTTTGCTGTTGGGTGAAGGGATGTAGGGGGGTGGGGGTTGGCCCTAGTCCCTCTTGATGGATGGTCCTTGATGAACCCGCCACTGATTAACGGCTGGTTGATTGACGGCGCAACCCACCTTCATCAAGTCTCCCCGTGGCATGGGACGTCGCATCCTTAGAGGCGACAACAAGCTGGCGCGTCACACGCCTCGTCGCCTCTACGCGCCGAGTTTAAACACGGAACTTCCGTGATGCGTTCGTGATGTGCATGCAGCTAGTATAAGCTGCTGACGGTAAAGTAGACACTTTGGATATCGTGGTTATTATATCCTCTCAGCTGATTTGTATCTTATAGCTAGAGGCACGAGTATTTCACGTATTGATTGTCGATCAGGTTGAACGCCAATAACCTGTATATCAGTGTAACTTCTGTGATTAGACGGCAGCTGTTTTGACACATCTTTGCAGGTTGCAAGGCAGTAGAAAAGAATAAAATAATTCGCGGGGCTACCCACTTGTACGGTTACAAGCCAGCGGATATTCTACTTTGACCAGTGTGTGTATAGAACTGAGAAGTCTAGACTTCCACATAATTAATACGCGAAATACTCTTGCCTCTACTTATAGCTAGAGATGATAGTAACTTATACCGGGAAAATGTTTTATACCAACATACACTTGAAAACACTGCAGTTTCTTGTAACATGTACAATTGAGTGATAAAACGTCTGACACAACGTAGCTGTCCGCAGACCAATAATAGGGACCAAATATTACAATAACAGGATACTTATTGGCTCAGTCAAATAGGGCAACAGTTCTACGTACAAGCTAAAGCCAGTAATCTTCTGGTTAGCCGGACGTACAGTCAAGTTTTCCCGCGAATAACCATCATCTCTAGTTATAGCTGTTTATATTATACAGACTGAGTCACGGCAGAGTATGTTAATTTCACTTGGTTGTAAAATGTGTTTTCAATTTGTCCGTAAACTGTACGTAATGCTGCTCTGAAAATCTACATTCAAATTTCGTTTATTCGAATAACATAATAATAACAAACTAATTGGTGGTTGAATTTTGATAACTTTATCACGTAACTACACACCGCAGCATGTATAAGGAATGTCTAAAATTTCTATGCTCTGTTTCCAAACACACAAAAAAATTAACACGAAAAATATTTTACATAGATAGGCACGAGACAAATTAAGCTGCACAAAACACCTAATTATTTGCTACGTACACTAGAAAAAAAACACTTGTTAGAGCTGGTATTTATGCAAATTGACTTTTTTAACTGCCGTATTTTGTTTCTAAAAGTGACTGTTTTTAACGTGATTCATTTACCGTGCGCTGTTTTTAGTGTCGGAAATAAATGAGGCGCTGCACGATACACTAAAATGATTATCCTAAATTAAAGAATAATCAGAAAATCCCAATTGTGTTTGTGAAATTTCATACACGTCATAGTCAGCGATTTTATTTAAACTACCTCATAACTAGAGACATGCACAATTCGCGTTATTTTCTGACAGCTGACTAGACTCCAAGTGACTATAGGCAGGTTCGACGTCTCCCGCTGGCCGATATTGTCGTGACTTGCCGTGGAGAATGCTTACACGGTAGAGAGGCCAATCTCTGCAAAGAAGTAAAACACGTAAATGACAATACATAAAAGTTCGTGGCCAATTGAATCGCAGATCATGCTCTGTTAAGTATAGGAAAGTGAAGTTTAGCCTGCTACCAAATGATAACGCGAATTTTGCATGTCTCTACTCATAACAGTATGACGATAATAAATTAATAAATTTAAAAAATTAATGTGATATAATGATTTTGTTGTGTCATGGCGGATGAATACTTGTTACAAGATACCAGTCAGAGCATATGTTCTTTATATCATGTGGAATGACAATGCATAACAATAAGCAATAAAGCAGGAATTTGATAAAATATTCATTCAAACGCCAGCTGATGCGAGTGACAAAAGGACGGAACAAATGTTCCGGAAATTGCTATACACATTCAACTGTTTGAAAACATGAGGACGAGAGAGGTAACAGCTACTACGCCACAATTTTTATAAACACAAATACATTTCCAGTGCTTACATTAGTTCAAAGGTCATGAATTAATTATTTTACATATGAGTTATAACTGGAATGACGCATACAAGCTAACATTTTTTTTAAAACCTATCGTTTCTTCTCTGACCTAAACAGCCATGGTGTAATTGTTGCTTAGTTACAGGACGAGTAATGATTACAAGTATAGACAAGCAAATTTCGCGAGCTGATACGGGAACCATCTTGATCTCGAACTAATTCGCAAGTTTCTTTTGAAATTGGGTCGCACTTATTGAAACTCGTCCTCGAGTATTCTGGACCAACAGCTATCGAGCTTGTAAACGCTCGTTGATTGGCGTGGAACCTTCTCAGACGTACACTCTAAAAAATAGTTTGTAAATTTGCCACACGTGCGTATAGGAGCGGTAAGAAAGTAGGTATAGTATAATTGTTTCCCAGACAGTCATGGTAGCTCTCATAAACTATTTTACAAAACTGTCAAATGTATACTGAAGTTACCAGACTGGTATTGTAACATATATACAAGTTTTCATATTTACAAGGCGGAAGTACGTAAACTGTCCCATACTGTGTTTAGGTTAATTACTTCCTAAACATTTTAGCAAGTTCTTTTACAGTGTATAAGCACAGGACATTTAGGAATACAGAAGTGAAATAGCCGGGTGGACGGCGAAATCGTTAACACACACCACCAAAATGGCTTCCCTGGCCAGCAACATGACGAAAACACCTACAGCCCATCAGAGTGAGGTGGCAGCCAGGCCAATAGGAAACCTGTGTAGGCGGTTCGGGATAAAGCAAGCACTTAAAAAAGCTCTGCTAAAGTTCCATTTTCAGCCGATTCGTATCACTCCGCGCATAACGGCTAACGACGGGACATGTCTACCCTCTCTGGACACGCCACTGAATGTTTTCGCGTGTAAGATAAATTGTGCCGTCAGTATTAATAGATACAGTTTAATAAAATTTTGTATTTATTAAGTAAAATACAACAGTGTCGATTTATGTCAATTTTGTTTCAGGATTGTTGTGTTTGAACAGGAAAACACACGGAACTACATTGCCTAATTCCGCTGCGAACCAAACAAGCAGTAAGGGGACTATAGTTAATGTTGTACTGTATGCCGTAACGGCTAGTGATATTTTTCAAAAGTTACATTTTTAGTGCTCACTCAATTCCGAATGACCTGTAGTAAGGTTAATTCTACTACAGGATAGAAAGATCAATGTTATAAGTTTGGCACAGGGAAAATTTCTGCCACTTGAGCGCTGGTATCGCTAGTGCACCAAACTGACCAATCACAGAACTTTCCTGAATTTTAAGTTACAATAAATTGATAATTTAAAACGCCAAATCGGTTTCTTTTCACTTTAAAATTAAATTACTAATATAATTTCAACGTTTATTTATATTTAATTTTACTACGGTTTCGTATTTTTCTGGTCTCTTAGCGATTGAAGCGAAACTAGTGGCAGAAATTTTCCCTGTGCCAAGCTCTCCCATAAGAAAAATTATTTTCTTTCTAACCTGTAGTAGAATTAAGCTTACCTGTAGTAACATTCAGGAGCCAAACATACACGGGGCTGGTATCAACAACCTCGGGCAGCCAATAAGCGGCCAAGTTCGCCTATATCAAACGAGCCGCCAAGTCATTTCACGTCTGTATTACTATTTAGTCTGTGATATGGCCATGCAGGTCGGACAGCAAGAGAAGTTCGGGCTGCAATGGACGACTTGAAAAGAGGCGGAGCTTCAGTCAGGTGTGGGATACAATTCCTATCTCCATGGATACCGCAGCCGAACATAACATTCATTTAGCTGTTTGGCTTCACATGTCCCGGATGAGATGTACGACAAGAAAATTGATTATTTGTTTGGAATTTGCCGTTTTTTCAGGTAAACGTTAATCTGATGTATTTGCGTATCTTAACCATGAAATTGAAACTAATATTTTTTTACCCTTGCGTGCAAATCTATGAATGCGCAACATTTTTGCTATCTGCAATTACCAACTAACAAATCAGCATGTTTGTAAACAAGCTTTTTTCCCACAGTACATTTCCCCTGCGGTGCGACGTCAGGGGGCGTGTACTTCAAGTCGCCTATTAGGCCAGCATTGGGAAACCACGGAAGACAGAAACTCGCCTACCTCACCCCCCTCGTAGTGAGACAACAATGAGGACAATCACGCTAATATAACGCCTTGTTACCAAGTAGACAAGGTCTGTCGCCCGCCAACACTCGTCCTATCAACAGCAGTCCAGCTCTCCTCCGGGGCTAGGGGTTCGAGTCCCGGCGGGGACGTGTTCGTCCGCCAATGCCGTCTACTTCATCAATCCGACTTCGGTATGGTCGTCAGATCTAATTATGTAGCAGCAACCCTCGATTAAATTTTATATATTAATAATTCATAACATTGCGCTCCTCTCCTAAATTAATATAACACATTGTAACCGTTTTTGTATTCCTAGTAACTGCCATTCTAGTTAGAAAAAATTCCCATTTAATCATAACTGTCTTAAAGTCATTTAACCCTAAATATTCACCTTAATAAATCTGCAGTGTAGCGATCATCAAAATAACCCCGCCACATAATTATTTTTGTAACAATATACATGACTGTTAGGTCGTTGAAGCCAAGAATTGTCCGGGTATCTATTCGTTGAGGCAATGATTTTTTGTGAAAATAATTATGCAACATTTTGTTTGAATCCCTCACGTTCACATCTGCAGCTCTGGTACGTAGTTATTGGCAGAGTGTATTCGTGTAGAGGCCTCACTAACTTGACTGTGCCAATGAGAATAACGTCACTGCAGCACCACACGTCTGCGATTCGTGCGTAGATCCTAAATATGTTGACAGTTATAAACAGCCAATCACTGACCATCAAGCAGGGATGCAGATGTGCACATGAGGTACTGAAACAAAATGTTGCATAGTTATTTTCTCCAAAAAGCATTGCCTCTATACTATTCATAAGTAAGGTTACACACCGCTGGCGAATAAACGGCGCAAAAGCCAGCAATATGGCGGGAAGTCGCGGGCGACCCAGCCAATAAAGAGTCTTCCACGGCACGTTCGGGCAAATCAAGACACAAGATCCATGCCTAAAACCTAGCTCACATAATTACTGACCGACTAAGTAAACGTGGAAGCCATTTAGCTTCTGTTTGCATACATGTTCTGTGCCCCATATTTCGAGCCATGATTTTATGACGAAAATATGTTCGCAAAGTTTTGTTTCACTTCCTTACGTCCACATCGGCAACTTTGCTTCATGGATATTGGCAGAGTGTCCTTGTCAAATGACATCTTTTATTTGACTACACCAATCAGAATAAGGTTATTGTGACACCATACATATTACGGGTTAAGAGTTATAGCGGTGTAAGTCAATTATAATAGTTTCCTCTTAAATAATTTTTTTGTAATCACGTGCAAAATGCAGTACATTCTTGCAATACTCAAATAGAATTCAGAAATTCAGTTGGGAATGAAATATTTTTTACAGAATATTATTTTGGAAAATATAATAATATGAAGAGAAAAAACTACACAATTAAATAAGTGTGACTTACTACGAATCTCAGTCTCTCATATGTTTTGTTTCTATAGAACATGTAGACAAGAGAGAGTCAAAAACACCCAATCACTGGCCAACAAGCAGATATGTACACATAAGGTCCTGGAAACAAATGGTGTAAAGAATTTATCATCATAAAATCGTGGTTCTATACTCGTAGGTAAAGACCTTCGGTGGTAATGTTGGCAATTATAAAAATCTCCAAGTAATAAATATATGTAAACAGGATGGATATAAACAGTAACGACAAACTTCGTGGGATATTTCCTTGTGCAAAATGTGGAATATGTGGAGGAAACGTTATATGTAAACCTAATAGTCGGAGAGAAATAAGCTAATTAATGTGATCTTCAAATGTTTTTATAGAGGTGTATGACAAATGTTGTTACTGAACCCGAAGACAATAAATGGTGGCGCAAAAAGAACGCATGGACTGTGATCGCAGAGTCATTACTTTTGAAGAAATCTTCAACAGCGAAAACCCGGTGACGCACGGTCCACGCCGCCATTGCTACTGTAACTGGACGACCTAACCTAGAAAACAACGGCCCCCACATCCCGCCATTCCTCTTCCACCGCTGATACTACGCAAATCAAATACATGCGTTCCTCTTGCGCCACCTAGTATGATACATAAATGAACGCTACCTCAAAAGTCGATATTCTTGGATGTCAATATGTACAAAAACTGAAAAACCAAAATCACAGATAATATTTTTGCTAACCAAGTGGGACAATACACTGCTATACAGGCGCATTCATTTCGCGTTCCGCGTTACAAATAGTAATTCGTTAGAATTTATTGGTTTGTGGACATACGCCATTACTCATGTTTAGAGACACTGGAAAATCGCGGGAATAGTTGACTATTTGCTAGGCTCCAACGTGATGTATATAACACTGAATGTTTCGTATCGACATTGGCTATCGTTTATTTGAATCATTGTTTCTCTCTACAACAGGCCCAGTTAGAACTGTACAGCCTGGATACACGCCATGTGTGATTTGTCCCAAAACTGTTCACACATGTCACGGTTAATATAATACAGTTTATTGGAGACTATCTTAAACATTTTCGCGATTTTCCAGTGTCTCTACTCATGTTACGTTGACCGAACTTGTATTGAAAGGCAAAGTGACAATATACAAAAAAAAAACACAAAACAAAGAAAAACAATCCCAAAGGAATTCCGTTAAAAAACTGATAAAAACCTGATGTTTTACTTAGTTTTCTGTGCTCTTTTGTGTGTTTTTTGTATTTTGTCACTTTGTCTTTCAATACAAGTTCGGTCAACATAACATGAGCAATGGCGAATGTCCACGAACCAATAAATTGTAATTGTAAATTCCCATTGCAACAAATATTTAAAAATCTAACAGTAATTCGTGTTTCCGGTACAAAGTTTACTTTTAAAATTGGCAAAAATAGTTCCCTAGGATTTATTATGTTTTTGTTGCAAGACACCCAGTAAGCCCTCACTACATCTTGAGGGTGATTTACTATCTGTACAGAATGAACGACATGCAAGATGGCGCATGCACATAACAAGAAAAGAAACAGAAGACGATGGTTGTAACTGACCTCGAGTGCCGAGTGCAGAGGGACGACAGCGTGGTCCTGTGCCACAACAGTCAGCCAATAGTGTTGCTTGCTCTCCACGTCCAGCACAGCCAGAGTTCGTATGTTCCCTGCAACACACGTCAACACACACACACGTCAAACCACCTACCAATCCGTCCAACTAACACACACGCAAGGCAACAGTGAAGAGATATTGGTCAGCACTTAAGGCACCCGCCTCGTGGCACATGTGTTTGTGTGAGTGATATATGGTGCTAAGGGCGACGTCTATGGGCCATACAACGGTGCGTCGCCTCTACGCTTAAGGCATGCAGTCTTCGCAAAAAAACCAATTTATGGGACTTTCAGTGGTGACACTATTGTTTTATTTACGAAATCACTTTACTAAATTCCAATGCACAACCCTTAAGTGGTTTCACATGTATCACGTTAGTATATTTTCCGCTATAGCAGCCTGGAACACCGTTTCGACCCATTTTGACGTGCCCTGATAGGGGATTTATAATACGTGTGTTGTCTTGAAAGTACTTAAGGGCAGTCGTCTGAAGTGTGTGTTCTTTTCGTAGACAAACGGCGTGAACACACGTGTATTAGTTTTCGGTGTAAAACTTATTCTTCAAACACGCTGCAGCGCGATTTTATGGCAACGAGGCAGGTCCCTTAACATCTGGTTTTTTAGCGCTGAGGTGAGTATGGAGCAGCGCCGGAATGAAGGAGCAGAGGAAAGCGGGAAATCCCCGAGAAAACCGCCAACCAGCCTCTACGTCTGGTACGATCCCCACATGCGGAAATCCGAACCCGGATCGCCTTGAAGGGAGGCGAGTGCTCTAGCCACTGCGCCAAACGCGGCCGAACACACACACAAGACTGCATTGAGATATTTGGAAAATTACTGCCCTAAAATATATATTTTGAGATGCATTAATCAAGTATAAGGAAACTGTTTTCAAACAGAAACCTTTAAATAATTATAACAAACACCATGTCATTATGATTAGAGGGGAGCTGCGGTAGCCGAATGATTAGACCACTCGTCTCCCAACAAGGCCTCTTCATTCCAGCGCTGCTCTATACTCATCTCATGTCACCCATCACCAGTGCCGAAGACCTCGTTGTTAAGTGCTGACCAAAATATCTCACTCAATCATGATTAGGGCGACGATTTTATGGCGAAAAGATCTTTGCGCTGTTTGGTTGCAATGTTTTATGTGCACATCTGCAGATCTGCTACATGCTTATTGGCACAGTGTCTTTGAGCCCAGGCGTCAGTCATTTTTTGCGCCAATCAGAATAATGTGTTGCACGACCCCACAAAATAAGTTATTTGCGTACTGAACCCTAGGACTCTTGAGCGTTAAAAACATCCAATCAATGAGCACGACGCAGAACTGCAAATGTGCACGTAAGACATTTTAAAACGAGCTGGTGCCAAATTTCTTTCCACCGAAAATTAATGGCTCTACACAATACCGAGAATCAGAAAACTTCGCATTCTCTTTTCGCTACACACTAGAATTCAAATAACTGTATGGCAGGGTCACATTCAGGATTGCCCGTTGATTTATCCAACTGACAATACTTGCAGGGCACAAAGCCTGTTATAAAGAAACAACTAAGTGCTGGACCAATCCCACTGAGTCCGCAAGCAGCCAATGAGAAGCTGCTGTCTGCTTGAGCACATATATGTACTTGGAGGCTAGCTTACAGGTCAGTGAACCAGCACATTTTTTTGTTCTTTATCTACATTTTACATACACACACACACACACACACACACACTTGTTGTGATGTCTAGTACATTACTTGGTTTCCGTGACTGATGTAAGTAAAAACCAGCTTGTCTTTCAACAACCATCAATACATCGTCGCCAGTACAAAAAACTTTTACGTGAACACGTTAATAAATTCTACCCTGCTAAACAAATATCATGCTAAAGACACCACAGAAAAACATATTTTATTATTATTATTTTTAACAGAATAGTGAAAAGCGTACAGAAATTCCATCCTACTAAAAAACTTTTATGTCTAAAGCTACAACAAAAAAAAATATATTTCTAATCAATATTGTCAACAAAAATGTGATTAAGTTGCCGTGATCAGGAAGTGAAAATTCCATTAAATTCAAAAACTGTTATAAAATTCCAGTAAATTCACAAATTGTTATATCTGGCGTGGTAAGACAAGACTTTTTTATTATTATTATTGTCAGGACGGTTTTTTTATTTGTCAAGACCGTCGTCAAGAATGCTTAACGTACCGTGAATAGGTAGTAATATTTCTACCAAACTAAACAAAAATATCTAAAGACACGATGCAAGCACTGGATTCAGTTTCTTGGACGTACTCCATTGCAAATTGAATGACCGTCAAAGAAAACTAAACAAATAAAAGAAAACCATAAAATAAACAGAGTATGTATGCTTTAGTCAGCAAGATACATACACAACATGAAATTCCAAAACGGAATCGGGTGAAATAAAAACAAGGAACAAACCGATAATAAATGAAAACAATAACAAATAAAATAAAAAACCAAGTAACATGCGACACAACGATGAGACGAAACAAAAAACACAGATATCAGACACGAACAGAAAAATAACAAAAGGACACAACAAATATACGAGACAAAACGCAACAGATATCAGACATATACAGACAAGACAAACGACACAATGAAGAGACGAAACAAAACACAGTAGTTTTCCAACAGTCGCACTCATGTTCCTGAACCCTGTGTGTCTACCTGATGACGGGAACAGATTCCAGTTCCCGAAACGTCATAACACTGTCTGCCTGGAAAACTACTGTGTTTTGTTTCGTCTCTTCATTGTGCCGTTTGTCTTTTCTGTATATGTATGTTATCTGTTGCGTTTTGTCTCGTCTGTTTGTTGTGTCTTTTTGTTATTTTTCTGTTCGTGTCTGATATTTACTGTGTTTGTCGTTTCGTCTCACCGTTGTGTCGCATGTTACTTGTTTTTTATTTTATTTGTTATTATTTTCATTTAATATCTGTTTGTTCCTTGTTTTTATTTGACCCAGTTCCATTTTGGAATTTCATTTTGTATATGTATCTTGCTGACTAAAGCAAAAACTGCTTATTTTGTGGTTTTCTTTTATTTGTTTAGTTTTCTTTGACAGTCATTCAATTTGCAATGGAGTACGTCCAAGAAACTGAATCCAGTCATGCACTCCCATTGCACAGTTCTTTGAAAGATCATAATGCAATGAATTTTATTATTATTATTATTATTATTATAGACAGAACCGTCATCAGAAGTGCTTAAGAGTGCATTGTATATAATTCAGCGCTATAAGCATCAGTTCAAAATTGTAGGTTTCTCAAAGCCAATTTGCAAAAACCCAAAAACAACAATCCTACACAATAGTTTTTGCCAACTTTCTGGGAAAAATTTTCTTTTTTCTATTAACGTATATCTGAAGAACAATTTTTGTCGCCGAAACCTCGTACATTTAATTACGGCGCAAGATATCACTCTTAACAAATGCATCATTCTGGGCAAATGTTTGCTCGTAAAGTTGGTAAATATAATTATCAAGGATTGTTGCTTTGCAGACTTTCTATACTGACTTTCAAAAAGCTTAGATCTCAGCTGAATAATTCAGCAGACTTTCTATACTGACGTTCAAAAAGCTTAGATCTCAGCTGAATAATTCAGCGCTTATTTATCTACCACGCCCTCTTAACTGACTGTGTGAAGAGGTAATAAAATCTCCAACAAGCTCAAAATAGATTATACACAGAGATCTGAACAAATCCGCGTTTTCATTTGGGCACAAAATAGGATTCAAACTACTGTATATTCATTTCACTTTCACAATTGGCTCTTGGTACAATTTGACACCTCCTGTATGGCCCACAGACAATAATAAAGAAGCAAGTATGTGCAAGGCCAATAATATGGCTTCACCGTGTCTGACAGACGAACAGCTGTTGTCTGCTAGAGCACAGAGATATTCTTGGAAGCTAGCCTACAAGTAAATGCAGTGGAGGCGAAATCGTTAACAGGAATTATTTTACTTCCGAGTTTTTTCCTATATTAACTTATTAAAGCGGCGGGGGTGGGGGTGGTGTCCTCCCCCGGCAAATTTTGCATTTTAGTGTGCCTATTGGTGTGTTATTTAAGTGTTTTTCGAGGCTAAAAAATTGAAATAAAGCTGGCAAAAATTTTTGTATTTTTAAATATTACAACTTAGGGTGGGTACATATTGTCCGCCCCCCTCCGTTCTAGGAGAGAAACGGTGTCCCCCTGCTCCCTCTCCGCCGCTAGAATGTAAATAAACCCGCGAATATACACAATACAACGTATTATGATTAGAGATGATGGTTTATCGCGGGAAAACCTGACTGTGAGCTGGGTTTCAACGTACGTTCAGTTTACCAGAAAATTACAGGCTCTAGCTTGTACGTGGAGCTGCTGCCGTATTTGAGTGAGCCAGTAAGAATCCCGATACTTAGAGACACTGGAAAATCGCGGGAATAGTTGACTGTTTGCTGGGCTCCAACATACTGTATATAACACTGAATGTTTTGTATCAACATTGGCTATAGTTTATTTGCAACATTTTTCTCTCTACATCAGGCCCAGTTAGAACTGCACAGCTTGGACACACAGCGTGTGTGATTTGTCCCAAAACTGTTCACACGTGTCACGGTTAATATAATACAGTTTATTGGAGACCATTTTAAACATTTTCGTGATTTTCCATTGTCTCTAACGATATTGTAATATTTGATGCCTGTTATTGGTCTACCGACAGCTATGTTGTGTCAGAAGTATAACACCCAATCATACATGTTACAAGAAAGTACAGTGTTTTCAAAGGTATGTTGGCATAAAACATTTTCGCGATGTACTATAATCTTTAGTTATTATCGTCCAGCCGGTGTACAAAAAATGGTTACTTGACGGTGAGCAGCTAATCACAGCGCCACGTAAGCAGACGTCTTTGTAAAGCTAGAAGTGAAGTGTTGCGTGCTAGAGACCAGTAACGCAGCGGTAAGAGACGTACAAAGTTTAAAAGGGGGAGGGTGTATATCGCGTGCCACGGAATCCTAGAGGTGGTAATGGCTCGCATATCACCTCCTAATTAAATTACTTCAGCCCAGTCAGACAGAGAGACAGCTCACTCCACCTGACAGTGGCGTGCAAGGTTTCTGACAAAGAAGCATCGCGTTCCGAAAATGTATTTAACAGTGTGTGGTAGATAAATAAACGCTGAAAACATCAATGGATTTCTACGCTTTTTTCGAAGACAATATAGATAAAATACTCAATGGCAATCCTAGATAATGGTATTTGCAATCTTTGAGTAAATATTTATCCAGAATTACTAATTCGTTACGCGTGATCTCTTGCGCCGCAGTTATATACACGAGGTTCTGGCTTCAGAGATTGCGCCTCAGAAGTTCTTAACACTGGAAACAATTTTGTTTAAAACGTAGGCTAAAACTATTGTCTAGGATTGCTATTGTTTAATTTTCGCAAATTGGCTTCAAGAAACCTACAGTTGTTGATTAATGCTTTTAGCGTTGAATTATGTACCACGCCCTCTTAAGTGGCCTCCCTACGTGCCCTTAAAATGCGTTGCAGCGAGTTACGACTATTCTCTTTTTGACGAAACTATTTAACGCACATTATATCCGCATATCTACAAAAAGAACACACAATTCGAACTATGTCGCTATAGTTTTACAAATTCGGCACGTTTACTACAAAACATTATTTTCAGGACCCTCAAAACGGCCAAAAATGGCTCTTCCAGACTGCCGAATCTGGATAGTTAACAATCGGATTCGAAAAACAAAATTACCCATAAACAAAATAATGTGGTCACCGCTTAAGGTCCCATAGGAAAAAGGATAATAGTAAAGCACTGCAGTCAGCTGAGTGGCTTGCACGGAGAGGCGACAGTACATTACATACGTCGGTCAACGACAACCTTACGGCTCCTGCCTCATACACACACACACACACACACACACACACACAACCTATCTAGGCAAACCTCTCAATGGTCACGGGTTCCTATCTAGCTGGTTACGCGATTATTATTTTTCAAATCCTAAAATGTAGCATAGATATAGCTCAAAACCGACACACGAATGTGTTGAAAATGGCTTATTACCATATAGCATAATATTTTCAAACTATTTTATCATGACTAATAAACGACTTGAAGGAAATTTAAGTCGAAAATTAGCCAAAATAATACAATTTTCCGCTTCGAAAAATTAGGCTACATAGTAAAATTAATTTCCATTACACCGTGAGGAATTCATTATTTCATACCTGCACTTAATAATGTCAGTTTTGTAACAGTTCTAGTAACATTTCCTATTATCAATTTTTTTTAACGTGCATAGTATTCGTATAACGACGTGTCAAAGACAAAATTTGCTTGTTCGGTTACATACACCAGCAACACAGACAACGGACTTATTTAAATCGAAAACATTACACATGTAAAAAAAAATTCTCGTTGTGCTGTCTGTCGATAGTAACAAGTGCACATCTCCATAGGTCTATGTTTACTCGACGTAACATACCAAAAATACCTAGACGTTTAGCGCAGGAGGGGTCTAACTCTGTGAAGTGTTAACACATTGTGCATATAAAATTCCAGTGAACAAGATTATGCCACTAACATTTTTGTCTCCAATTTAGCCCAGAATTGGCGTAGTGTGATTATTATGCGGTTTTTCTGGACACCCTGTACATATCTCTCGCTCTCTCTCTCTCTCTCTCTCTTTCTGCACAGTAAAAAAATGTGTACATTTACAAGGAAATTCTTGTACCGTAATATCAGAACATTATCAGTCAGATAATAAAAATAAGATGTCAGAAACCTTTTTGAAGTGGTTACAAATATCGTAAACAACTTTGGGAACTAGTACAATAATGCTAATCAGCAGATTTTTCGAATTGAAACAAAATAAACCTTGGAGACCTTTCACATTT
>PNEQ01072523.1:5834-19213 GCA_003012365.1 Medauroidea extradentata
GAACAAGTAAATGAACCATTTTATGTAAATGAATGTAAATAGTGACAAGAAATTAAGCAATGATTTAATAAATACGGTTCTGGCCGGAATTGTTGTCCTCGAGAGGCGGGGCCATCGGGTGTAAGCTGACTCCTGATTGGCCCAAAAGGAACCGGAGCTTGCTGTCCAAGTGACGGGGGGTTTTGGCGCAAATCAGGAGAGAGAAGCGAGCCGGCGTCGGTCCGGGACGGACGTGGTGAAGCCGAGGAGGTCGTCGGCGAGTCGCGGCGACGGTAGGGCAGAGTGCCACCGTCAGGCGTCGAAGCTAGGCGTCGGGACTCGGGGGAAGCGAGCCGGCGTCGGTCAGGGACGGACGTTGTCAAGCGAGGAGGTCGTCGGCGAATCGCGGCGACGGTAGGGCAGAGTGCCACCGTCAGGCGTCGAAGCTAGGCGTCGAGACGCTCAGTATTGTGGGCCGAGGCGCCATCATTGTCGTGGTTTTGGGCGTCGGGACGCCATTAAAAGTTCGCCGAGTCACTAAGTACGTCGGGCCGAGACATCTCTGGGTAGTAAGTGGAGAGAGACAGTGATTGCGCGGCATTTAATATTCCAATTAGTTGTCGGGGCTCCGTGCGCGCGACCGTATTGCTTAAGAGCCATACCGACGAATCGACATAAGTATCGGTCCGCCCCGAGAGGACAGCAACGATGTGCTACCCGGACAAAAAGACTTGCAACTCTTTCATTATCTAGTAAAATAGTATCCAGAACTTGCACACAGCAACAATAGACGACAAAACACCCGCAGAAACACTTAAATAAATAAATATATTTAAAGAAATAAAAAACAAAACGAATGTCGTAAATATTTTAGTAGTAGCCAAAAGTCAAAGTTATGCAAAGATTTACTCATTTTCATTCATTTTTTAAAAATACAAAAATGTATCGGTTTGTGTTTAAAAAAGTGTCATGAAGTAGCTCACATCATTAAGTATCAGTATGAATTATCTTGTTTCTGGAAGTTAATTATTTTTTATTATTTTGGCTACACCGTAACTGCCATTTTGTGACTTTGATAAGTGATTATGCTAAAACTATTGGACCTATTTTTTTTTTTATTGGAGGAAATGACATGTTATCTGATGTGTAAAAGTTGAACAGTGTTTGGCACAAATATAAAATTTTGAATTTTTACGGGTCCAGCGTCCTTAAGGACATGATCTTTCATTTATTTCAAACAATTGCAAATAACTCGAATTTGTTTTAACCAAATGCTTCGAAAAAAATTTGAGACTGTATACAGTCATACTATACACAATTTTACCTGCGCGTTCTTTTAAATAATGTACCGTTTGCTAGCAAAAAAAATATATTGCTTCATTTTGGCTCTTTTGACCACAAAATATGTGGTATTTCAGGGGCAAAAATCTAAAAACCCATTTGGTGTATTGCAACAGAAAAATTCAGATACAAACGATGATATATACGTGTTAAAACTGTAGAACTGGATTTATGATATATGTATTAATTTGCGTTAAAAAAGTATTTTCGAAGCCACAACAAAACTAAAGAGCGAGGCTTTAACTGCCCTATAAATTTTAGTAAATTATTATATAAGTGTTTAGGTTTTATATTTATTGTAATTAGTGTGTTAGATATGTACAGATTTGACATATTCCATAGCTAAAGCGTATGCTTGTTAACAGCTCTACGGAATGAATTTATATATATATATATATATATATATATATATATATATATATATATATATATATATATATACACAGCTGGCGTATGAACAGCGTTGTAGCGTGTTAGCAGTGAGTGTTTCAAAGTACTACTAAACATTGTGTTCGATATTTTTATCTACGAAAAGGAAACACGTTTAAATTACGCTTCGCTATTTTTGTTTTCTAGATATCATGCTTAGGAACATTGCACCCAGCACATAAAGGCGACACGATTGTAGACGCACGAGGCAATCTAGCTCTTATCGCCGCCGGCCAGTTTCCGTACCTCGAATACGGCATCTAGCGCCTGATGTATAGGGCTCTTAAGGGGGCGGTCACCCCAGTTTTCAACGTCTTTTATTATTTTTATGTTTGTACCGGGTATTTTTTCTTATTTTAGACATAAATTGTGACTAAATCTTCCTCTTAGGAAATTTTTGTTTCTCTCATAGTTTTTGCGTAATGAGTCATAAACGTCAAAATTTACACTTACTGTTTTATGCACGCCACTAAAACCAACTGACATACCAAACCGAAAAAAATTACAGTGCATAACAATGTTGTAGGCTGTGATTTGACACACATAAAAAACATACAGTTTTTAATTTTTAATAATGGTTGACATTTTAAAATTTTCATTTCAAAATTCAACATTTTATATTAAATACAAAAATATTTTATTTTTTGTTTTATATATGTCAAAGCATAGCCTACAACATTGTTACACATTGTGAATTTTTTCGATTTGGTATGTCAGTTGGTTTTAGTGACGTGCATAAAACCGTAAAGTGCAAATTTTTATGTTTACGACTCATTTCGCAAAAACTATACGAGATACTAAAATTTCCTAAGAGGAAGATTTAATCACAATTTATGTCTAAAATAAGAAAAAAATATCTCGTACAAATATAACAACAAAAAAAGACGTTGAAAACTGATGTGAACCGCGCCCTTGTGGCGTGTCGCGCAAATACTTTTTTTTTACGCGAAACCGTCGAATTTATTCTTATTGTTTTTATCTATCAAAAGAATACCCACTTGAAACTACAGATGCCAATTTTTGAAAATTCAGTATGGTTTTTAGGAACATGATTCTGGGGCCTCTGGAAATGGCTAAAAACGGTCTTTTTAGAGTGCTGTTACTCTGAAAATACGACCTGAATCTGTAAATTGCAAAATACGGTGCGTGCAATGCAAATATAAAAGTTTTGTGTTATCGCTTGAAGTCCCATAGGATAAAGAGTTCTACCAAAACATCGCAGGCCAGTTTAGCGCGCTGCGAATAGGGACCATGTGCCTATCGTCGAGAGTGGTACTCTAGCTCTTATCGCTCCGCTGTTCCCACGCGTCAAACGCGGAGATCTGAAACCGGTACACAGTACTCTTAAGGGGCCCGCATCGTTGCCATAAAATCGCACTGCAGCGTGTTTGAAGAAAAAGTTTTACACCGAAACTAATACACGTGTGTTCACTCCGTTTGACTACGAAAAGAACACACACTTCAGACGACTGCCCTTAAGTACTTTCAAGACAACACACGTATTAGAAATCTCCTTTTAGGGCACGTCAAAATGGGTTAAAATGGGGTTTTCAGGCTGCTATAGCGGAAAATATACTCACAGGATACATGTGAAACCACTAAAGGGTTGTGCATTGGACTTTAGTAAAATTATTTCGTTAATAAAACAATAGGGTCACTACTTAAAGTCCCACAAGAAATTTGTTTTTTCGCGAAGATTGCACGCCTTAAGCGTAGAGGCGACACACCGTTGTATGGGCCATACGACGTCGCCCTTAGCACCATACCTCACTCACACAAACACATGTGCCACGAGGCAAGGGCGGACTCCATCCCTTCGTAGGCAGTAGAGCGGGATAGGGATTTTAATGTTAAACTATAGTTGCGGTATCTCAGTCAGTTTTAAAGATATCATCTTCAAATAAGGGCCACATTGTAGAATTCGTAACCTGCAATACTGCTATTGAGCAAAATCATACAATTTAAAGTCCGAACTGTTTTTTTAAGGTGAAATCAAACATTTAAATGCTCACAGAATGCAGGCTATTAGTTATATCCCTTAACTCGTACAATCGCAGTCAAGTTCTAGTTCAGCTGTTTAATAAAGTCCGCGGCGATAATGTTCTAGCTCTTAAAACAAAGGAGCTAGCCCTGATTTTGCACTTAGGCGTGGTCCGACATACAACGTGTAACCCGGGCTAGCGGACATGCTACTGAAGTGAGGGAGTGGGAGGGGGGAACGTTGCCTGCCTGCCACCTCGTCCCTCCTCCGCTGGCAAGCGGTCAGAGTAGCTGAAGGGAGGCAGCAATGGGGAGCCGGTTGACTGACGTCCCTTTTGTCATTTTTAGATCCATTTATACCATCGCTGTTTCTACCTTCGCGCTTGGGGTTTAGCTCGGCAGTTGCTATGAAAACTGGCTAATAAAGTGTCAATGAAATTAGTGCCTACTGGTGAGTGGGCGTAATATTTAATATGAAAGTAATTTGCTTGGCTATCAAAGTGTGTGTATACATGCATAGTGTATTTGGGGCGGGGGTGCGTTGCACACACACACACACATACACACACTTATTATTACGTATTTGAAATGTAATGTTTCTTTGTCTCAAATAATCAATAGTCTCGTATGTGTTTTAGTGAACAATATATTTTGTAAAGGGTCTACGAAGAACAAAAAACCAAAGACTTATGTTATAGAGATGTAAATGTTAAGCCTAATGTTTTGTGCAAACGTACACCTAGTTCAGAGTGTAAATAATAAAGTATTAGTAAGTCAATAACTGCACCTCAGGAAAGGTGATATATCCCCCCCACCAACTAAACCTCACTCATTACTATTTAAAAGCTGAATTTATATTTAGCATTTTTAAGTACTGAAATAAACACCATGTCGCACCTTGAAAATCCAAATTTTTTCGGGGAAGGTTTCTAGACTCCTCGCTTTATTATGGGGTGAAATGTTCCAAGAATTGCCCGTCTCTCAAATTCACATAAATGACAATATTTTAAAAGATATTTGATAGAATTGTGTATAACACATAAAAACACACAAACTAGAATGATTTTATGTAAAATGTTTATTGACGATTATACCTAGTGCATAATTTTTAATGCAAAAATTCAGGTTTTTTAAGAGCTAAAATAATTTAAAGAAACTTTACCGACAAACATTAATTTACTCTAGAGTATTACAAACAACTACATACAGGACACGTGTCTAGTAATTTTAATGTCATTCACAGCCAAGAATATAACCAATATTTTACATAGGTACAGCATACAAAAGATTTAGAAAATAAACTTGAACGATGGACACATATCATAACATACATATGTTTTAACATAGTTGTGTACAATATATGAGTCATGATAGATGAAGCACTCCCATTGCACAGTTCTTTCAAAGATCATATATGAAGCTAATTGCGAGCACAACAACATAATCTCAGAGCATGTTTAAAGGTTAATATGAGAAACATACAAATGTTTGTAACATAGTTACTCTTCTACAATTTGTTTACTAGAAACGCAGCAACAATATGTACAAAATATCGGAGTCCTGATAGACGAAGCTCATTTCGAGCACAATACATAATCACAGAACATGTTTTATAAACAACTTTAGATAACAAAAGAATTTGTGAATACGAACATTAGTAAGGTCTCACAATTAAATAGTTCGCAATGATTTAAGAAGTATTTACAATGCCTAGACCGGTGCTTTCTTTTTCTTAATTTCTTCACGTGCCTGCAAACTACACACTAACAGTTAATTGATAAAAATACATACAGTAATAACAACAGGGTGTATGATTTACGTTATGCGCACGTAAACACTTCAACGATGACATAAACGTTAAAAAAAAATTAGTAATTTTTCGTGTTTTAATAAAGACAAGTTTATAGTGTGTCTTTGTACACACAAATATACGCATGTGCGTAATCAACTTACAAATTTTGTTTTACGCCATCTATTTGTACACTATATTTCCTTTATTTTGAAAACATTGGCAATAAATTTTCATTATATTAAATTTCCAAACAGGTAAAATTTTCTGTGCAGTTTTGTCTGCTGATCAAAATTTGGTAAGTAAATGTTTTACAAATAACTGCAATAGGGAGGGGACAGAGTTTTGCGCGTGTCTTGAATATATGAGCCTTTATTGTGTTTCCAATATCACATTTATTTGTATAGATAATACATTTTTGTATACGCAGTTTTTTAGCCACTCTGAGATTGTGTGTATGCAAAATGTATCCATCTTATTTTCCGAGGTCTTTTTCATGTACTTCGTATATATGTGCATATGTCTATATGTACATATAAGTTATATTTCATTGGTTTTGAAACATGTTAAAAGAGACTGTATACTCAACACACATTTTGCATGCGTGAGAAGTGTGTGTGGCAATGAAGCGGCCCGGCAGAAAACACGCGGACCTGACAACATCAATGAAAGGACGCTCGCTGTCCGGCACAAATTATGTTATTGAAACAGCTGATAACACGGCCAACTCTGCGTGCGCACTATTCTCCCCTCGCGCTCCCTTCCAAGTTTAGAGATGCACAGACGTATGCCAGCAATATAAGTATGTGTACGTATGTATACTTTTGACCAGTTATTTAACATCCCATTTCTCAAATGATCGTGGCCGCTGTGAACTAGTGGCGAGATCTTTTGTCTTCCGCCAAGGTGGCCAAGGTTCCATCCCAGGCGGAGTCGGTCGCCGATTTTTCGCATGTGGAAAACGTGTCGGACGCTGCCATTGGCAGGCATTTTTTTCTCGGCGATCTCCCACTCCCCCCCCCCCCCCCCCCAAGTTTTCTCATTCCGTCGCTTCTGGGCGTTTAGTCAGAAAGCTGTACTCGGTATACGATATCATGCTCTCGGGTACCCTTCATAATACAATATTTATTTTGACTCAAATTAACACTAAACAAATAAAAAATTTTTTGCTAAATATTCCTACAGTAACTATCTGACATATCGTACTCAAGAGTCCAACCCATAAACTAATAAATTATCTGACGCTGTTTTCGCACCTGCGTACAACTGTCACGAGAACTGAAATACCGTACAATTGACGGCCGGGACAAGGTCGTTGTATAGTACAATGACAAGCTTGTAAACTCCCCACCCTCCACCAACTACCCCAACTACCTTCCTTCGTTTTCAGTAGCTATTCGCCCCACCTCCCCAAAGAAAACCTGTCTAGCAGGGACTCGGAGAGGCCGCTTTACACGATGGTGCTACAAGACTTGCAGAGCCCTCATGCGACAGAGAAACACAACTGCAGCCTCGGAGCCCTCCACGTTGACACTGAGCGAGCGGCAGTAGCGAGCGGAGCAACGCAGCCAGCTGTGTAGACGCGAGATTGGGGAGGCGTCGCCCGCTGCTCCACGCCGCGCCGGTATGGAACGGCACGCCCGCGTGACCTTGACGGCGGCCCGCCGGACCGGTTTGGGCGCGCGAGGCAATAATGAATGGAGATCTACCGGCACGCCGCCAGGGTCGCCTCAGTCGTCCCTCCTAGCATTATTCTCCCCCCTCCTTCCTTCCCGTTTACAGCGTTAATTCATGTACCACCCTCTTTTAAGGTTGCCGCCTTGGCGGACGTATTATGCCAGGATTTGTGCAACCTGAGAATAATGTAACGAACACCGACCACCCTTTTAAAACGGGGTCCGGTGGTCTTCCCCGCGGAAAGTTTGGGCCTCAAGGTGCAAAACAGTGCTATTTTATCCGTTTTTCCTGACGAAACACGGTATATTATGCTGGTCAAAATATTTTAAATCTTTCAAAATTATTTTATTTTTTATTTTTTTTGCGGCTAATATGGGGGGGGGGGGGGGGCTGAAGATCTCAACAACACTAATCATTGTGCAAATTTAACTCCACGTCGTTTGCAATATTTTGCCCAAATACAATTGTAAAATTTTATTTTCAACGGTAAATTTCTCCTTTTAGAATTGCACTAGGCAAAAATTTCAAGTAACTACACCTAATTTTTATTACGAACAGACTCCCAAATTTTGTAATTTAAATTAAGAACACCTTGTTTATATGGCTAAGTAAAACACTGTTGTGGCCATCTGAAGAACGCGAGTCGGTGGATTGTCGGCCAATTATCGGTGGAAGATAAAAGTCGGCCATTTCCACCAACAATCACCGTCCCCGATAACACGGCAAAAGTAAAACATTTTCCAACAAATATGGCCGCGACAGTGACGTTTTTGCGACGTCACTACCATCCAACATTATCGACCAACTTTACTTGAGCGGTTATAAAGAAAAATTTGACAGTGTGACATCACTCAAGCGGTTTCGTTTGAGCAGTTCTCAAACAATTTTGTAACTGCCAAAGCTCTGCACATCCGCTCAGCGGCCTCCTGAAGACCACGTCCGGTAGTTTAAACTATTAAAAAAAAAGTTACGCTAATTTTTATATCTTAGTATCCCTACACTGTTTTGGTAGCGATAAAGCTCTTAAGGTTTTTCCAATTTTTGCACCCAAGGTTTTACCAATTTTATTACGGAAATAAGCCAATATGAAGTAAAATAACTATTTGAAAACGAACAGTACATTATTTTTTCAGAACACACTGCATAGAATTGTGCATCGTACAATTGCCCTTAGTCGTTAATTTTGTCAAAGCATTCCTTAAAAACTTAGTTTTTTGCACCAATGCGAAAAAAACTGCCTAGCATGGCCTTAAGGGCACTGAATTTTCATCATATTTAAATTTTTTTATTTGTATCATATATATATATAATTAATTTAAACATAAATTGTGATTAAATTTTGTTCTTATGATTTTTTTATGTCATAGTTTCTGTGTAATGATTGGTAAATATCAAAATTTGCATGTTACAGTTTTATGTACGACACTAAAACCAACTGAAAAACTTTACAGGGAATAACGATATTGTAGACTACAAAGTCTTGTATATAAAACATTAAAATATATTATTTTCTTATATTTAAAAGTTATTGCATTTTTTAAAACTGTTACTTCAAAACTATACAATTTTATTTAAATACACAATTTGTTTTATATAGCGTGAAGCTTGCAACATCGTTATTCACTGTGAATTTTTTCAAGTTTGGTATATCAGTTGGTTTAAGTGACGCAAATTTTGACATTTACAAGCAATTTCGCAAAAACTACTAGAAACAAACAGATTTGATAAGAGCATAATAATGTCACATTTTATGTGTAAAATATGAAAATATCTGGTACAAATACAAAAATAAAAATATGAGAACGAAAATAGCTGTGAACCGTGCCCTATACAGCTGGCACATAAACATCATTGCAGCGTGTGAAGTTTTTTCTTTTAAAGAAATACTACTAAATGTGTATTCAATATAACTTAGTTATCTATTTAAGGGAAACACATTTAAGACTATGCTTCTATATTTTTAATTGTAAATATTATGCTTAGAAATATGGTTTCGGGGCATCACAAAATGGCGAAGACCGGTTTTTTCACACTGCTGTCACGTAAAAAATACTAACTGGAATCGCAAAACGAAAATAGAGAAGAATGCGTTGGACTTTACTACGTACTTTCCGTAAATAAAGAAGAGTTACCGCTTGAATTCCCATAGAAAATAGCCTACGACCAAAACACTGGAAACCTTTTTTGCGTCCTGCGCATAGAGGCGTTACGGCTGTTGATGCTCCAGACAGTATAGCTCTTATCACCTGCCTGTTTCCTTACCTCAGACGCGGCATCTAGCGCCTGCTGTATAGGGCTCTTAAGGCTGTTCAAGTGTATATTTGTACGACATAGTTAAGTATACATATATGACAACGTTAAGTATACATGTTTTACAGACGTTACTGGAAACTACATTTTCCACGTGCAAACATTTTTTTTAGCTTTCATAGTCTTCGAGAAGCAGCATGTCGAAGTCAAAATTTGTAAGTTTTGGAAACATCGAAATAAAGTACCATGTACTTACTAGAATAAAATAATTTACATTGAAATATGTTATGAGCCATAAGCTAAAAAAAATTAAAAATACACAACGCATCCACGTAATTTTTCTTTTAAACTGCCACAAATTAAGACAATTGTCATCTTTTCAGAATATTCTTTTAAAATTACAAAGGAACTTAATTGTTTAAAAAAAATTTTTAGTATACAGGCCAATAATATCTAATTTAAGCATAAATTAATTTATCCGAGTAAGTAAGTTGATTTTTGTTATTTCTACACGCCTGTTCCTTGCACATTTTTACTCTGACATGCCGCTATGGGAAATCTATGAAAGCGAAAACATTTTTATAGTTAGAAAATGTAGTCACAAGTAACGTCTAGAAAACGAACAGAACGTCGTACAAATATAAAATTATGCGTTTTTGCCACGTTGATGTGAGTGCCGGCGTGGCCAGAACATAAACATGCAAGTATAGGCCGGCGTTATAGCACCCTCCCCTTTCCCTTTCTCAGTGCAGAGAAGGCCAACTGGACGACAATATAGGGCACTGTAACGAGCTGTCTCAGTATGGCCACCTAGAAGGCAAGATAGGCTTCTACTGTTCACCGTGCCAGGCAGAGGGTCGCTGGTTCGAGTCCTTAGACGTGTCGTGCGCCGCTAGTCGACTATAACCTCACAGCCTTCGGCATCATGAACAAGGTGGGAACGACAGATACGATTAGGTCTACAGATAATCCATTATAGTTAAACTTAGTGATAATTCAACTGCTAACACCGCTCCCCTCCGAATTAACTATCATATAGTCTTTTTATTTAACTTTGTATAAACATGTAGGGCCATCCTTATTCAGTTATTTTAATATCCCTATTACCATCCTCTGTAGCAAAGCCCTCAGTGTACAACAAAACAAATGTTTTACAACAACGTGAACACCTTTAATCCCTGAACATTCTACGTTCAGGGGTGGGGAGGTCTGCGTACAATAGGAGGAAATGGGGCTTCATTACATATGATGCAAGGTGTGAATGTGGACAACCACAAGCCACTTTCTTCACTATTCTCTGTGTCCCAACATCTTGTACAGAAGATGATCTCCTGCAAACCACATCGAGTGCCGTGGTCATTGCAAACTATTGAACACATGTGATATGAAATGTCAAGTAGTTAATTTTGTGTGTTACCTTGAGTTTATTTACCTGTTTTTGACATGAATTGTACTAGTTGTATGTTTCTGACTCGAGAATACATACATCGAGAAACCGTGTTGAAATTTATATCTGCTTAGTATCTAAAGTGCGTTGTTAAAAGTAATTTTTCCCAAAAATAAATTGTATGGATAATTTCTTTTCAGGTTCATCTTATAATTTGATCTGTCGAGGAGAGCCTTAAGGGCCCTGCCTAGGTACGCTGAGTTTGTGTGTGAGGCAGAAAATCGATGGAGTGGTAAGGTTGCTGTTCACAGACGTATGTAATACATTATCGCCTCTCCGTGCAAGCCACTAAGTTGGCGTGTAGTACTTTACTATTAGCCCTTTACTATGGGACTTCAACCGATGACCAAATTATTTTATTAGTAGGCAGCATAGTTCAAAGTCTAACGCTCGTTTCTGTTGTGTCCTTTGGAACCCGGTTGTTATTTTTACACATACGACAGTCTGGAAAAACCATTTTGGGCCATTTAAAGGGGCTCGGAAATGGTGTTCCTAATAAACGTGCCGAAATTCTAAAACTATTGTAACATACTTTGAAGTGTGTGTTTTTTCGTAGGTATACATATATTATGCGCGTTAGATAGTTTCTACAATAAAAAGATCAGTCGCGACGCTCTACAACGCAATTTAAGCGCAAATAACGAGGCCCTTAAGGGCGCGGTCACTTCTTTTTTTCAACGCCTTTTTTTATTTTTATATTTGTACCATACATTTTTTTCTTATTTTAGACATAAATTGTGACTAAATCTTCCTCTTAGAAAATTGTTGTATCTCTCATAGTTTTTGCATAATGAGTCGTAAACATCAAAATTTCAACCTTACTGTTTTATGAACCCCACTAAAACCAGCCGGCATACCAAACTAAAAAAATTCACAGTGTATAATAATGTTATAAGCTATGATTTGAACTATATAAAATAAAAAATAAATACTTTTTGTATCTTAAAACAATTTTTGAAATTATTAAATTTTCATTTCCAAATTCAGCATTTTTTATTAAATACGAAAATATTTTATTTTTTGTTTTTATATGTGACATTTCATTGCCTACAAAATTGCTATACACTGTGATTTTTTTTTCCGGTTTGGTATGTCAGTTGGTTTTAGTGGCGTACATAAAACTGTAAAGTGCAAATGTTGACGTTTACGACTCATTACGCGAAAACTATGAGAGATACAACAATTTTGTAAGAGGAAGATTTAGTCACAATTTATGTATAAAATAAGAAAAAAAATATGTGGTACAAATATAAAAATTAAAAAAAAGACATTGAAAACGAGGTGAACCGCGCCCTGGTGAGACCCAGAGAGAGAGAGAGAGAGAGAGAGAGAGAGAGAGAAAACGTTTCATGATAAATTTTATTCGGTGTTGCTTAGTCGGACAAACACAATTACCATTTGCATATAAAGGAGGAAAATACTGCTGCAGGAGTTAAAATTTTGGGAAAGATTATGAGTAAAAGTTTTCAAATGTTAGTTCAGAACAAAAATACTTATTTTCTCACAGTTTTCAGGGTATCGTAAAATCAGCTTCTCAGATCCGGTAAAAATGTGAGCCACAGAGAGACGGACGAAAATTTCAGTAGTGGCATACGTGTAGATTCGACAGGTACTAAGCCACATCTAATATAAAGTTACATGAAATTCCCTTACTTTGCAGTGCCCTTAATAATGGCAGAAATATTTCGTAACTCACAGTCACTGCAAAAAAAATGTTTTTTCCCCCTTAAAATATGTTGTTCTTTATAAATGCTATTACGAACACACATTCGTGATGGCATACTTATTGCATTATAAATTTGCTCTAGGTCACATTGACTGACACGACCAAAAATAAAAAAAAATTCCGATCGTATAACATTTTGTAAACTAAAACAAGAGCGCGGAAAATATGGGGCAAATTTATATTATAATTCTTTGGCGGGCGGAAGAAGGGCATAAATCATGTAAAAATATAATGGCACTTACGTATTTCTTCATGTTCAGTGAAGGTGGTGCGAAGGCTCAAGACGCGTGTTAATATAATGAGAATTGTGCTCTATTGAACGCCTACTAACACCTGCAAGAAAAACACAAGTCCCACTGGGTAATAATTCGACTTATGCTCTTCTAAACGCCCTCTAGAAGAATTTTGGTACACTAGTTTTTATGTGTGTATCTCTGGATTTTCTGCATGAAAATTTTGTATTTTACTCATGTAGAGACATGAACTTTTCGCGAAAAGAATTTTGCCCCACTTTGTTCCAGTGCCTTATGTGCATGTCTGCAGTTCTGCTTCATAGATATTAGCAGCGTGCCTTTGAACTGTGAAGTTTCTCATTTGACTGTACCAATCACAATAAGGTTACTGTAACACCACACGTCTGTGATTTGCGTGTAAAACCCCACGACACACGAATGTCAAAACATCCAATCTCTGACCGTGAAGCAAGTCTGCAGACGTGCACACAAGTCACTGACACAAAGTGAGGCAAATTTCTTTTCGCG
>PNEQ01072524.1:0-19110 GCA_003012365.1 Medauroidea extradentata
TGAAGTGGCCCCGAAAGATAGAGAGAAGACTGCCTTTTCTGTACAAGGGAAAGGAACTTGGCAATTCAAGGTCATGCCTTTTGGACTGTGCAATGCTCCAGCAACATTTGAACGACTTATGGAAAGAGTACTACCTTTGGATATTTGTCAGGTTTATTTAGATGACATTGTGGTTACAGGGAAGACATTTGATGAACACATGACATGTCTTGATTCAGTGCTCCAGAGGATAACAGCAGCTAATTTGAAGCAAGTTCCCAACAAGTGTAATTTGTTCCAAAGGAAAGTGAAATTTTTGGGACATGTAGTGTCGGATGAAGGGATAGAAACAGATCCAGAGAAGACAAAAGCAATTAGAGATTGGCCACATCCAACTGATCGGACTCAAGTAAGAAGTTTCCTTGGGCTATGTGCTTACTATCGGCGTTTTGTGCATGGATTCGCCACAATAGCAAAGCCATTACATAAGTTGACTGAGACTAAAAGAAAATTCTTCTGGACCCCCGATTGTGAATCCTCATTCAGAAAATTAAAGGAAATTTTGGTTTCACCTCCTGTCCTAGGTTATCCAAGTAGTGATGGACTGGTCGTTTTAGACACTGATGCGAGCGATGTGGGGATTGGTGCTGTGTTGTCACAGATCCAGGATGTAAAAGAGAGGCCATTAGAGTATTTCAGCACAGTGTTACATAAGCCTGAAAGAAGTTACTGTGTAACTCGCAGAGAGCTCCTAGCAATGGTCAAGTCTATTTCACATTTTCACCATTACTTATATGGAAGGCATTTTATTCTACGAACAGATCATGCATCATTACATTGGTTACTGAATTTTAAAAACCCAGAAGGACAGATAGCTAGGTGGATGCAGCACCTTCAAGAGTACGATTTTGAAATACAGCACAGACCTGGGCTCTTACACAACAATGCTGATGCACTGTCCAGGAGGCCATGCGATCCCACATGCTTTCATTGTGATCGCCAAGAAGGGAAGGCTGGGAAGATACCAACTGCTAGGATAACAAGAATCCAAGAGTTCACAACTGGCAATGAACCTTCTCCCTGGAGCGATGAAAAGATTGGCGAAGATCAGAGAAAGGACCCTGCTCTTGGGCCAATACAAGAATGGAAGGAAAAAGGCCAGCGCCCAGAGTAGGCCGATTTATCTGATCAAAGAACTACAACTAAGGCATACTGGGCACAATGGGATTCTCTATCTCTGAGAAATGGTGTCCTGTACCGGAACTGGGAAAGTGCAGATGGCAAAGAAACACGCCTACAGCTGGTACTCCCAGAAATTAGAGTTCCAGAGGTACTGAAGGAACTTCATAGTTCAGCAGCTGGAGGTCATTTTGGAATTAATAAGACTCTCAACAAAGTTAGATTGCGATACTATTGGCGAGAGGTGGTGTCGAACATGTGATGCTTGTACAGCCAGAAAGGGACCAAGAACTAGAGGTCATGGTCATCTTCAGAAGTACATAGCCGGAGCCCCGTTCGAGAGGATGGCAGTAGATATTTTGGGTCCCTTGCCAGTGACTGAGAGGAAGAATCGGTACCTATTGGTGGTGCAAGACTACTTTACCAAGTGGCCTGAAGTCATACCAATACCTAACCAAGAGGCTAGCACAGTGGCCGATGCTTTAGTGGAGCATGTATTCTCAAGGTTTGGAGTGCCACTCGAACTTCACTCCGACCAGGGCCGCAACTTTGAAGCCAAGTTATTCCAGGAATTGACCAAAATTTTGGGAATGAAGAAGACACGGACTACTCCTTTGCATCCTCAGTCGGATGGGATGGTCGAGCGGTTAAATCGTACCTTAGAACAGTATCTGTCCATTTTTGTAGCCGACAATCAAAAGGACTGGGACTCCAAGGTGCCCCTGTTTCGCCTTGCATATCGGTCAGCTGTCCATGAAGCCACAAGGGTAACACCTTCGAAGATGCTGTTAGGGCAAGAGCTTCGTCTTCCAAGTGATCTACTGTTCGGGAGGCCAGCAGAAGAACAGCCTGCTTCACCGATGGTGTATGCTGATGAACTGCATCGAAAATTGAGCTCAGTCCATGACTTCGCTCGGCAACATTTAAGAGTCAACACCGACCGGATGAAAACAAGGTATGATCGGAGGGGACCTGAAAGGACATTTCAAGAAGGGCCGTTGGTGTGGCTGTATAACCCACAACGACGGAAAGGATACTGTCCGAAACTACAGAAATGCTGGGAAGGCCCTTATCAGATTGCCAAGAAGATAAATGACGTGGTCTTCCGGATAGTTCGCAAGTGCGCTCGGACAAGAAAACCCAAGGTTGTGCATATCGACAGACTGGCTCTCTATGATGGACCAGAGTCTGTTGTGTCTGCTCGGGACGAACAGACTTGAGGAGGGGGCAGTGTTGCAAGTCGCGACTGTCTGGCTGGGCGGTGTAGTACGATACTGTGGTGGTGGAGCTAGGACACTCCCCTTCCCAATCCTCGGCGCCGTGGCTGTCGGGCAGGGCGGCGGAATACAATACAGTGGCGGCAGCGCTAAAAGACCTCCCGGGTGATTGTATTACTCCATGATAACCACCTGCACCCAGTATCGGGTAACCGAGGGAAAATATCGTGATCTGGAATGATCCTGTTCCCTCTTTATCTCTCGGGGTGGTGCATGACTTTGAAGCGACATCTTTCCAGGGGGTTGGAGAACAGAGACCCGCTGAGATAATTCGAGAAGAAGGAGGGTGTGGTATATAAGGGGGAGCTGCAGCAGGAGCGAGAGAGTTTTTGCTGGCAGGTGCCTAGTGTGATCTGAAGTGATAGTGACGAGTATTGGATTGCGACGACTGTTCAAGGGCGTCCAGCGAGTGGGACCGCAGCAAGTAGTAGGAAGAAGGTGATTCTAGGCCAGAAAGATTCTTCGGAATTATTTCTTTGGGTCCACCATTGTGAGTGACTAGTCACCTTTCTATATACAGAGAACTTGTGTAGATGTATTTTTTATCCTTTATGTAAATAGTAGTTATTTCTTCTGTTTGCCATTTATTGTGATAAATCTTTATAGACACAGATTTTTTTGTATATACAGTTGTAAATAAAGTAGGTTAGCTTTATTTTCTTTTATTTTACAAAGACCTCCATCCCCAAACGTACCTAGCCCGCAACATGTAACAATACAAAGCTAATTTGACTTTTGTGTATTTAGTTCATTCCGTATTTATATTTTCGAAATGGCGGCCATTTTTATGTTTTAGCATAATATGTAATAGCTCAGGATCTATTTTTCTAAATGTTAACAAATTTAGTAGCCTGTACATATCCAAATTAGTTAGCTGACTTGACGCTTGCATATTTAATTCATCCGCTGTTTATATTTCTATAAATGCTGCCATTGGTTTTTTGTTTGATATTACTAAGATTATAATAATTTTTTTTTATAATTTTGGTTGATGTATACATACAGTTTGGAAAATTTGACCTGACTTTTGATTGCGTTTATCGTTCACTATATATATATGATTAAAAACAGTACACTTTTTTATTTTTAGAACAATTTGGCATATCTGAGGAAATATTTTTTTTTTTCGAATTTTAATGAATTATAAATAAATAAATAAATATATATATATATATATATATATATATATATATATATATATATAAATTACCATACTGACTTGAATTTTGTGTATTTCGTTAATGACGTGTTCATATTTTCACAACGGCTGCCATTTTAATGGTTTCGTATAATAGGTAGAGATGATTGTTTATTGCGGGAAAATTTGACTGTTTGCTGGATTTCAACACACATTCAGCTTACCAGAAGATTACTGGCTTTATCTTGTACTTGGAGCTGTTACCCTATTTGACTGAGCCAATAAGAGTCTCGATATCGTAATATGCGATGCCTATTATTGGTCTGCAGACAGCTACGTTTTGTCAGGAGTATATCACCGAATCATGTATGCTGCAAGAAACTACAGTATATTCAAGGATATGTTGGCACAAACTATTTTCGCGATATACCATCACCTATAATAATGACATATTTGAGGGACTGTTTTCCCGAAATTCATTCATATTTGCACGCATATTCTACTTAGTGCACTGGAGTTTTGTGTATTTCATTATTCCTTCGGTAATATTTTGAAAACGGCGCTATTTTTTATCTTCATGAAGGAAAGACATTTTGGAAAATTGTTTGCCTAATTTTATCAAACTGGGGACGCGTGTATAACTTAGAAAGCTAATTAATATATTATATATTTCGTTTATCATATGTCAAAATTAATTTTATTATTTAATATCTCTAGATGTACGTAAACGATTTTAATATTCAGGGTTGATTTGCAGACATTTGAAGAAAGTAGACTTGTCAGTTATGCTGGTAATTTATTGTTCACAATGTAACCGTTTGCTATAATTGATTTTACATAACTCATCTCGAATAAGAATGGCTGTAACTTTAGTGAAATGATGATATCGTTTTGGTATGCGTAATCATTTTATTGCTACAAACACAGCGAAAATACCCTTGGCTTAGTTCTGTAAATAAGGGTTGCATTGGTACACCTGAAATACTGGAACGACCTCTTAACTCATTTTCGGGTATTTGTGGACATGTGTGGTTTTGAAAGTTTATTTTTCATATGAGAAATAGAGATAGATAGAGAGAAGGGGGTGAGGGCACTGTGAACAGTAACGCGAGGAACATAAACGACTTCTGCACGGAATATCTTCATTCGTTTATTCATTCAATCATTCTTGATCGTGATCGTTCATGTGTTGTCACCTCAACATTTTCATGGCCAAACATTTCATAGTCGATGCATACTGTTGTGCTGGTGTGAAAATACAGTTTCTAGGGCGATCACCAGAAACTCGCTTTATACGCGTTATGCAGTTGTGTCAGGTAAACTCATTTTTATTTACGAAACTGTTCTGTGCGTGCCCATGCACGCTGATTCAAAAAAAGAAACGCTTCGGTGAGAGAGTTGTGTCATTATCAAAATATCACACATTAAAAATAAAAACACTTGATTCGGAGCCCTCGAACATCAGAGTTATAGACTTTTTTTTAGATTTCCGTTCTTCTAAATTTACTGGATGTGCATGCACGAAACTCAGATATAGCAGCAATTTGACTTCATTAAATATTTTCTACCAATACAATAACGGTAATAACAGAGTGTAATTTTTAGAACGCCACGTGGGCTATTTCAAATACCTCCAATATCACCAAAAGAGTGAATAATTGGACACAAACAAAACTACGAAGGAAGCTTGCAATAAACTTTCCTGCAAACGTTCTTGTGATAAAATTATGCAGGTATTACTTACAGTCTCAACTGTAAAGCTATAGGAAGTGTGCATGTCAGTTTGTGTCCATTCATTCATGCACAGCAGTGATGGAACAATTTACAAGCGTACAAGCTCCACTCTTATAGCTGCATTGAGACCCCGCTTAAGACGAAGGAAGAATTCAAGGCAGCTAATTGCATCGATGGCCTGGGTAACGCCCCATTTAATTTTCATTAGCGGTTACTGTACTTATGGGCAGTTCGGGATAAAGTGAGCATTTACAAAAGACCCGCTAAATTAATATTTTCATCCCATTCGTATCACTTTCCGCACGTAAAGTCTAACGATGGGGAAATGTATAACCTCTCTGGGCATGATACTTGATGTTTGCGCGCGTAAGATAAATTGTGCGATTTGCAGGAACCTATATAGTTTGATAAAAAGTTTATAAATTATATAAAATACAAGTATGTGGATTTCAGTTGAGTTTACACCAGTACTGTTCAATTTAATAGGAAAATACACGGAAGTAAATTTAGAAGTCGCTGACAACCTTACAAGTTGTAATGTAACTATTGTTGATGTCGAATTATATGTAGTAACGGCTAGTGATTTTTTTCAAAGGTTAAATCTTCAGTGCTCACATTATCTCGAACGAAGTTAGTTAAAATCATGACTGTAGGGACGATTTTATATTTTACTTTCCAACGCTTCCAGGACAATGGTTCTGTTTTGGCTTAACGATATTCAAGGGAAAAATGAAACGAACGGATAGGAATCCCGAACTTCGGCGAAATGATTTTTTATCTGCATGTTTCGATGCTGTGTCCAAATTTGCAGCTCTGCTTCGCGGTTATTCGCAGCGTATCTTAGTGCAGAGGCGTAGTTTATTTAACTGTGCCAATCAGAATACGGTGATTGAAACACAACATATCTGTGATTGGCGGATAGAACCCGAAGCCGCGTTGGAGCTAAAATATCCAACCACTGATCACGAAGCACAGCCGCTGAAGTGCGCGTAAGACATTGACACAAGTTCGCACAAAACTCTTTCTGCGAAAATTCTGGGTCTCTAGGAATGACTTATTTGAGATATGTTCACTTATTACGTAACATTTGACATTGCTTTCATTACAGATCGAAAAAGAACTTCCACAATTAAAAATTCTTAGTTTGTTGCCGCAACGTTGAGTATCTTCTCCGATAACGTATGGGCTGTTCATGGTAAAATGAGTAATTTAGAAGGCAGTTTAAAGGAAATGTTACTAATAAAAAATTGCAACTTTTAAAGGGATTATTATACACTGTGTTTATTTCTTACACTGCTATTTATGTATTAAAAAATGGTAATATATATGAATGGCAGACTGGAAAAACATAATCGAGGCTTTAAAAGTTCTCAATTTAGTGCAAATAACCTATAACTACATTTAGAGAAAAACATTGAAATGCACATTATCACTAACCAGAACAAATATGTTGTGTCTATAGTTCTGTCTGAATTCAGTGTCGCATTGGAAGGATTCTCGACAGGCTATGAATCACGGATGTAACTTCTAGTCTGTCGAATTTTATTCACGCAAATTACAAGTTGCCAGTGAACTAAATTATTCAAAATAACTAACAATGATGATGTTTAAGCTACTCTAGCACTCGTACTTTTATTTCGCCGCACAAATCACAGGTTGTAAATAGCACACGGCAATGTACACATAAGTATAGGCGAGACCAGTATACATTGCTGCTGATCTGAACTCTGAGGAACTATCTATTAACAAGCGCTGGTTCCCATACGCCCTCTTATTAGGCAAAGCTTGTGTAACAAGGTGTACGTTATTACTCAAATGTCAACTAAACAAGTATAGTGTTCAGCAGCTACTTTGTTATAACATAAGTGTTTATATCCGGGGTCACCTTATCATACTGTGCGAAGGATGATGTCTGCGTTAATAATGTTTGGATTATTCAACATGCAGTTATCTTGTACTATAACATAGATCTTGTTAGTAAGATTGCTTAATTTTTTTTTAACAAAATTACTCAAATTTATGTTGTTCAAGGAGAACTGAGCACTATATATTGAAATAAAAATGTATCGGCGTCATACGAATTAATTTTATTTTGGCCACAAACATCAACGTTTGAAAGCAAATAAATGTATATAATATGATCAAAAGTTTAATAGTAACTTTAACGCACACAAGTGACGGAAAATTATTAATTAACTAAAGAAGAAACTAATTTAGCTGTGTTGCAATACATTCGCATAATACCATGAACACTGCACACAGATAAACGTAAAATAATTCCTACAGCATATGACAAATTTTTATATTCTTATATGTAGTTATTATTGTGATTACCATACCACGTTTCAAAGAGGTTAGTAACATTATTGTAATACTTGTTCATGTATTAACATAGGTAAAATGTGAAAAAAGCTTATACCGCAAACTTTTTTTTTACTAAGCATCTCGCTTTGCTCAGTATGCGGCTTTAATACCCTCTAAAAACATATCCTGACGTGCTTGTCTCAATAGACAGCCAAATTTAACTTTGGCACTTCTCCTCTTTCCCGGCGTTATGTAAGCCTTCAAATTTTCAACGACAAATGGTAAGGCCTCATTCTCATGAAATGTGTCCGTAGTCGCTGAGTTAGAGACCTGGCAATTTGTCATAATAAACTAATATCTTATTAACATCCTCGAGCATCGATAACTTCCCATCGCCATTGTCAGGAGCGATTTTACCTATTGTTCTGGCAACCTGGTATCAGGTCCACGAACGCGTGACGTGCAACGCTTCCTTCAACCGTGGCCCGAGGTTCAGTTTACTGTGCAAACTTGTGTTTATACAATGTCAGACTGCCCTTAAGGGTGTTCAAGTGCGATAAAATCATTAATTTTATATTTATATAAAATAGTGTTAGTCTTGTAGACGATACTTGTGAGTACTGTTTCCTCTTACGAAACAATTTTATCTCGCACAGTTTTCTCATAACGGTGCGTCAAAGTCAAAATTGGCATGTTTTGCTGCCATGCAAATAGTGAAAACCAATTGACTTACGTAAGTGAAATAATTCACAGTGAAATAACATGCCACGGGCTACGTAATAAAACATTTTTTTAAAAATCGCATGAATTATTTTTATGTTTAAAAAAATTGCTGAATTTTAAACTTTTTTCCTGTAGTTTTGCGATTATTTTTTTTTACAATTCAAAATATTACGTTGTGGGTATTTAATGTCTTATTACATAGCTCATGGGATGTTAGTTTACAGTGAATTATTTTTTTTTAAAGTAGGTCAGTTGGTTTTCACTATTTGCATGGCAGCAGAACCATAAGATTATGACTTTGTCGCACCGTTATGAGAAAACTATGAGAGCTAAAATTGTTTTGAAAGAGGAAACTGAACTCACAAGTACTATCTCTAAAACTAACACAATTTCATAGAGATATAAAATTATATTTTATCGCACTTGAACACCCTTAACAAGCTGTTTTGTCTGCACTCCTCAACGTGTAACAAGTTTTTGAAAACATAACAAAATGTGTCTCCAGAATATTTTGTGAACCCTTCCCCACGGCTCGTGATTCTTGTACTTTGTTGTTTATATTATGTCATTTGCATATTAGGTACCGGGTCTATGTGTAATACAAGCAACTACAGCCTTGAACAGCGAACTGTTGTGAGAGTATGAGTACGCGAACATCCTCACACTGGAAATAAACTATGTTAAGTGCGTGCCGATTTCCAACAGCAATTATATCAAGATGCCTCACCAAAATCAACTCTTCTGCGACGGAAACACAAACTCTTCGAGGGGCCGCGGTGGCCGAATATTCAGACCTCTCGCCTCCTACCAAGGCGATCCGGGTTCGATTCTCGGCGGGGTCGGTCCCCGCATTTTCGCATGTGGGAATCGTGCCGGACGATGCCGCTGGTCTGCTGGTTTTCTCGGGGATCTCCCGTTTCCCCTGCCCTTTCATTCCGGCGCTGCTCCATACATCATGTCACCTCTCCCCAGCGCTAAAAGACCTCGATGTTGAGTGCTGATCAAAAATTTCTCACTCACTCACAAACACTTCGAAGAAGGCAACATCAGACATAAATTCCATAGAAGTACGAAGGTCATTTTTATGTTATGAAAGTACGGCATTTCTCAATCACGTAACATTGAGTTATGATCTAAAATAAGTCCACGTTATGTCTAGGATTGAGATAATTATTCTCCGCGTGTAATGACATGAGCTGAATTGAATAGTCGACATCTGTTTATACACTATTTTTTTCAAATAATAGTGGATCAAACACGTCATTGGTGTTAAAGAATTTCGTTTTCAGGTCTTTCAGAGTCGTAAGATCAGCTGAAGTCCACTCTACTTTGATAACCGCCTCAAAGTCTAGAATTCTCAACATGCGAAGATTACCTTTGCATATCGTTTAGGAGTTTGTTTTACCGCGGCGCTTATCAAACCAATGAGGAGCGTAAACCAGCAGAGGGACTTGCTTTCCTCATGTCATACCACTGAAGCTTCGGGAAATTGTCTCATGAAACCGGATGGCGAACTATTCTCTGACACAAGAATGATGAATCTGTTGGGGATCCGCTGGATGTTTGAGGATATCTCAGTGTATAACTCATCCTCTACCACAACAAATATATAGAGATCACTTTAAACATTAAGGTGGCAAGACTTACGTACTTTAACAAATCCTCGTAAAAGAAAGACTTTTCATGGATGAGTGTTTGTTTGCAAAGATTCAAAGCATTTAATTAAAAAGAAAAACAGAATCCCGAGTTTGTCAGACATCGTAAATTAATTAATTAATTGCAGTCCGTTCTGGTATACATTTAGTTGAAATAAGGCAAATATGTGTGTAAAATACACGATATACAGTAGGTTTAAATAATTTAATTATATTTAGATTTTCAAATTATGGTGATGATGATGATGAAGATAATAATAAAGTCACCAATATTAAGTTGAAGTTTTCTTGGGATAGCAAGGTAAAGTTACATGTGGCAATTCACAATTACTAAATGGAAAATCGTTACGAATGAATAAACTTAGGCCGAATGCACGTTGACAATTTGTAGTAAACTAAATGGTACGTGACTCGATTAAGTAGGCCTATACCTAAACGAAGACGTGTTTGGCATTTTAATACTCATTCTTAGTAAGTGACGAAATATTCCAAATACGAAGTATTTCCCTACGTTCCTATTTTAAAACATTAAATAACGAATTACTAAATTATTGATGTACTGTATTAAACTCAGTGTTATCCGGAGCAACGTAGGTGAGTAAGGGAAAAAAGGGCACTATAGAAATCAGCAGCATCAACATGAATCTTTATTCACCGCTGGTTGAACCCTGAAACTACGTAACGCCTGAAAACTATATATATATATATATATATATATATATATATATATATATATATATATATATATATATATATATATATATATATATGTGTGTGTGTGTGTGTGTGTGTGTGTGTGTGTGTATGTGTGTTGCTGGCTTTACTGAATTTTCAATTAGAAAATTCTAATTCAAAATTATCTTCAGCAGTCTTTCTGATTTAAATTTTTAATTAGTAAAAAACAAATTGAGCTCAGAAATTTCTCCTTTTCCTAATAAACAATAAAAGAATACACGTAAAATAACGCATGTATCGGTCCATGATAGCTGCACCAGCAGATTACAATTGACGGTGTGTTATCAACAACCAATAAGCACTTGCAAGGGGACGGAATTAACTCCAGATTTTTTCTTTGTACGCCACCGACAATTATAATCCTAATTTGAAACATGCTTTACTTGAAAGAGTGGACTCAATATAATACGTAAATTCGTCAATGACGATGTATACACGTCTGCCAACATGCTTTATTGGCCAGGAAATAAGGTCAGTATTAGTGATGAGTGTATACGTATGGAGAAAGTAGGCTGAAAGGACAGCACAGAGAAAGAACAGCATACCAGTACAGCATACTAATTTCGACACAGTGACGTCCACAAAATTTCGTTAAGTGAAGGTCGCGACCAGGCGAGCTCTTCGTCACTTGGCGGGGCCGGGTAGTGACGAGTGAAACTCACGTCTAGTGCCTTGTCAGCTGTTTCTTCAGCTTGCGTCTGGTCTACCGTACACTCTGCTACAATTTCTCCAACCGCCCGAGCAATGTTGAGCGCCCGAGGCAGGACAGCGTGAAGACACAAGGGTGATTATAGCACACGTGCAGCATGACTCGTCGCCTTTGCTGTAAAACACAGAAGTCTTGCTGATGCAGACATTTAGCGTTAGTTGTTCATGGAAAAAAAAAAAAAAAAAAGATAAATTTTTAAGACTGTGCTTGGTTTTTTTTTCAACTATTCCCGTACTTCAGTTAAATTTTGATAAGTTATATGATTAATACATTTCTCTTGATCGATCAAAATGCACGAATATCAAAATTAAATTACTTACTCACCAAAGCTATTGTTAACTCAACAAGTTATGGCTTAGAAAAAATATTTGGTTGACTAAATCCTTACATGATATCTTTAGCAATACACCCATAACATTTCTAACGCTAAAATGTTTACCTTTATTCCGATTGATCTGTATGCTCCGCATCACGAAAATTAACATTTTTATAGAAGTTGAATTTGACGATACTGATAGCTGGAGCTTTGAGCATGTTTCAAGCGTAGTTTAATTCGTACTTTAACGTGTACTAATCAGAATGAAACAGCTTTCGGATCACGCTAGTCTTAACTTTCCGAGCAAAAATTTACATTTTCAAGTCCAAAAACCTTGCTAAGTAATTAACTAAGTGACGTTGCAAAGTGGTAACAATGTTCTTGCAGTCGAGAAAACCCTGGTACGATTCTTGTTCCATCCATTCCTTTTTCGTTTCTTTGTGGTTTTCAAAAATTTATCCACGTGAATGCGGGGATGGTTCCCAAACATCGGCTATGGTAAATGTACGTCTCAACTACGGTTTGAAAGAGTCGTTCGTCCCGTCTTGAATGACTGAGCTTTTGATGAGACGTTCAACCTCACTACTCAACAACCTATGAAGAAAACTACACTTCTCAAATGCCAATAGGTATGTGATAATAACTCTCGCAGACGTTTATTTCAGAAATGCCTCACTAAAGACATTCCCGGTAGTTTTATAGGGATATCGAAAATAGTTTTTTTAAGCAGCAAAATTTTCATATCGAAGAATCCCTACAGTGTTTTGCCACAAACATACTACAAGTTTTGCTTAATTTTTGGTAGCAATAAACCTAAAAGATTTTTAGATTTTTGCATACAAATAATCGCCAATTTCGTTATAAAAATAAGCCGAAATTAAGCAAAAAATATATTACGAACGAACGGTGAACTATTTTGCAAAACTCCTTCATACAATGTGCATAATATGACTGCTCTTAACATTCACAAACAAATTTGTTGTGCATTTAACAATATTTGTTTGAAGTATCACAATTTTTTTGGCAACAAGTTTCCATGAATTATAGTTGCCAAAGTACAAAATATTTTGTAAAATGTGACAGGCCGTTGAAGGTTGTTTTGTTTCACATCAAAGACTCTGCTCATTAAAATATATCCCACTAGGGTAGTGGGAAAATTTAGACCACTTTAACGACCTGCGGCATTGTTGTTGTAGTGCCTGGAACGATAAATGTTTTCACAATAGTTTACAAGCTTTATATTGTAAAAGTAAGAATTTTTTGCTGTGTAGTTTGCTGTCGCAAAACACACGAACCATCACCTTCATCACGACTTCAGGACAGACCACCATCACCTTCAACACTGAACACACCCACCTTCATAATTTATGCGCTCCACAAGACATCAATATAACGCCACTCAGCAACCTTAATTCACACTCTCATTATATTCAGCCCGCTAGAACAGTTGTTGTCAGAATGGGTAAGTGCCATGCCAGCTTATTTATTTTCACCGTTAATGGCTAAAATGCCACGTGATATTTTCGACGAAGCTGGCAGATACTGTCCGCGCGCCAGCTCTGAGTCCTTGGCGGGTATGTGTTTTCCGCCCGTAAATATACAACGAGGCCCAATAGTATGCGACGCACATGCTAGCCGTAGTAACGTCGTAAGTTAGGACGTGTTTGATACTGTGTTACTGTAGCGCACATGCAGTTTACGAAGAAAAATGCGTACACGCCAGGGACTCAGAGCTGGCGCGCGGACAGTACATCCGGCTCCCAACAAAAACAACTGCTGCAATTAATTTTTTTAAATAGATGTGAAGCAAGCTGCGTGGATTTATTTACGTATTTCGCTGTGCGCGTCGTAGTCAAAAAAATTGCGTAAATGCATTGTTTTAGAAAGTATACTTAAATATTTTTAATGTTACGGTCAATTACTATTCTTGCATTAGAGACCAATTATCTTATACATAATTCCGTGAATGTTAATTTAGTCGTGTGTTGTACTTGAGATGATATTGGAGTTGATCTGTTTGCAAAGGTTTTGGAGACATTTACCGTTTTTAAACTGCTGCTACAATATAACGTCTACATTTTGACGAACTAAATTTCAATACGTACATTTTACTTGAGAATATTGGAGATTTTATTTAACGTGTTATTCTATTAGCTTGAAATCTCGGAAGACAATATCTGAACGGGTACAGTGAGTAAATTAAATAGTTTATATACGAAAACCTATCTTATATTGACGAAACTTCACACGTATTTATAATATGTTATCATTGATGATAAATGATATATCTCGCTGTGTATTTAGTGAGTAAATACAGTTATCTGAGCTGAGAGAGTTATATATGTAAACAATGTACAGGTTTATATAAAAATAAACGCTTGGCAATGTTCGTCTTACATGCTGCAGAAATATGTAAACTAGATCAAAATATAAATTTATATGGTATTTCAAGAATGTTCATATTATCTAAGCCACCTATGCAGGCTTACACGTATACAATACTGTTTCAAAAGCATACATTCTCAGCATAGCAGGACTTTTAAGTAATTGAGGCCTTCGATTTAATTTCAATACATTACCTATTACATTAATTATTTGTTTTTCCCACTAAGCAATACACCAACTTACAATTTAGAGTTATGAAATTTATTTGCTGAGTGAATTCTTTTGTCAGAAATTTTGTTCAATCATTGTACAATTTTGGTAGATATACTTCTGATTTTCACTTGTCTAATAATTACATAGTTCACAGTCCTTATACAGTAGCATACACCTGTTGCTCCCTTATAGAGTCGTGAACATGAGGATGCCTTCTCTCACCCTGGCGGTCCGAGTTCATTTTCCGATGTGGTCATTCCTGATTCTAGCAGATGGACGGACGTCGCATGAGGTAAAAATTAAATATACTCAATGAAATATTTCCCCAAGAAATTTTTGTCTATATATTCCAGTCCTGCTCTTAGATATTCATAAATATTTTTGGTTTGTTAACAAAAGCGGCGTACAGTATATATTATTCCAAAGCAATTTGTAGTTTAACGTAAAAAATGCTGGTAATAATATCAATAAAACTAATTTAAAAAAAACAGTATATTTTGTGTCGGTGCACTGAAATAGTTTTCACCAGTTTCGGCGCATGTTCAAAGGTCACGAAATGCAAAATTGTAAACTCAGGGTCAAAGCAACGTAACCATATTTTAACTAGTAGTAATTAACCTTAAAACACCGAACCTTCATAGCTTACTATAAGTGTAAAAATATTCGCGTGTGAATGTTTAATAAGATGTCAGACGCGTACCTTTTTAATGTTTAGCTAACAGGTGGGAAATGAAAGGTTACATAATTAAACCATCAGAATACAAAACCAGACGACCTCGGTGTGCCGCTGAGTTACTATGGTTTCCGTCAAACCTAGCTATTATCACTTTATGAATAATAACACCGTATACGCGCAACCATAATATTAACCTTTGATCTAACTACACAAACAAGAAGTAGAAATATGTTTATAAAGCATGCTCTTAACTTAATTCTGGCTATTTTTTTAAAGACGTAGCTAGTAGCTTGATTTAATTTTTCGAAATATTTAAGATTCTTTTGTGCCATATACAAACATGTTTAAGCTGTGAAATATCTTTCGTGTCAAATATTTATCTATAGCGTAAAAAATCAGTAGCAGGTAATATTGTTATCTCATGAATGAATATAAATAAGGTAAATGTTCTAAACTCTTCCATATTAAACAAATATCATCACATCAAGCAGACATGAAGGTTCTTAACACTTATTTAGCGTCAAAAATCAGAAGATTACAAACTGTGAAATGTAAAATTATTCTGATAATTTGTACCTTTGACAGATGATAACTTTGTTTTTGCTAATATTGTAATAATGCTCAACTTTACTATTGTTACTGAATTTTACTAGAGGTATTTGATAGTTACTTGAAATCTTAAATGTTTAAAAAATAGTTAAATTATATATTTTGATTGGTTTAGCGTAATCTGAGAAAAATTAGCAATAAATTCTAAAAAGCGCTGATGTCAACGAGTAAAGTGTGAACTGTGGGTGAAATTCCTCGTTGCTATAAACAGTCTAAAATGTGTGTTTAGTCTGGCAGACGGTGAGATATGAACGTATCTTCGGAATAACTTCAAACAAGGACAAGAATACTAAAAATGATTTTAGAAGAGATCAAGATTGATTGAGTTCATTCCTATAACTGAGAACCCCAGCTAGAACTTCCGACGTGGGATATGCCCTTAACGAAGGGTCCTAGTATTGTTCAAGAAAATTCCAAGGAACGTACGCCATAAATTACAGGCTACAGAATTACGTCAGAAGTCACTATCACCAGAGAGCCTTTAATAATGTGTGACTAACTCATTTGGATATATATTATTATTGTGCATTTTTAACATCAGTGATGTGGTGTCAGTTTATTGTGGCAAATGTTTAATAACCAACCCTGAGATAACTGCTCTGAGTTAGTTAAACACCTTTTTTTAGTAATTTAAAAATATTTCAGAACATTGAAAATGCTCCCTTTTCCCCGGCGTTTGTGATTGTGAACTAACTAAGCATGTTAGTGAGTAAAATGTTGTTTTGGGTTATGTTTCACCACTTAATATCACTTCAAATTGTATATTAGTATAGGCATTAATTATCCTAGCGAAGGGAAATAATCAAGTATTAAATTGTTCTGTGGCGCCTTTCATTAAAAATGTTTAACTGCTCAAGCACCAAAATAGCAATAAAACTACGTTTTACAAAAGTAAGTAAAACAACACACACTCACTGATAAATCTGTTCACATATTTTCATTAGTTGTGCTTGGCAAAACCAAGCTTAGTATCATGAAGGTTGTGTAATGCTCTATCCACTCTAGGTTGTGGGAAGTGTATGTAACAAAACTTTTCTACAGCTACATTACAAACACGTCTCTTATAAGTTAACAAGCAAAGAAACTTACAAGAGGAGCCTTTGTAATCGCGTTAAAATATAAAGGATATTATTGTACTGAATACAGTTATTTACAGTGAGTATTTTTGTACCGAACTTCTGATAGTTTTAATCCGAAAAAAAAAAACTGGAAATCGTTAACTGCATGAGATCGTAAATTACTAACAATCTTCATGTATTTTACAGTAACTGTTCAACGTGGCAACAACCTACTTCACTACACAACTGCACTGTTAAAAATTTCCGTAAATTCACGGAAATATTTACAGAAACGTATTGTAATTTTACGGAAGTGGCTTCCGTAATGTTTTGTTTACGGAAATTTGTCCGTATTGCCAGTTTATGGATCTTTGACCGTAAATTTCCATATATGATTCTACAATTTTAAAGCATATTTTACTGTGTTTCATTAAAAATAAGTGGTATTAATAATCACTATGAATCCTGGAGTTAACGTGCATGCACAGTGGTGCTAAACGAAAAGAAGACAAGACACGCTAAGGTAATATAAGTTAAGTGCTGCTTCCTGGTTGTCCACACTTTGCCGCAAAGAGAAGAGAAATACAAACAAGGACTCATATCGCACATGGACAAAGAGCCGAACACGTGCATTTGAATAGCATTAGTCCCCCCCTCCCCCGGGTGCTGCTATTGGCCTACAGGGCCATTAGGGGGCGTGTCCTTGGCTGGGATATGTTGTTGGAGTCTTTCGGTACGAATAGTACCTACGTGACATGAGGTCTGTGATTGGCTGAGGGCTTAAGCCCCACCCTAGGAGGGGCAGGGGGGAGTGAGGGTAGGGGAAGTTAGAGGAATGAACCCTTTTGGTACAAGTTATGTCTTTACACCATGAGGGGGAAGTGGATGTCTGCCTCCTCTCCTGCTCCCTATGCTTGTACTAGCCTATCTCTACCCTTATAGCATACACTCTCCCTATCATAGCCCCCCTCTCCTTATGATGTACCCCTGTCCTGTCATAAAGCATACCCCTGTAGTCTTTCGTGCCCCCTCCCTTTCCTTATGACATACCCTTCCAGCCTACCCCACTCAACGGCCACACACATCTTATATTCTCCTCGCTTCATCACAGCTGAAAAAATCGCACCTGTTCTCTGTGTTTCACACTAGCGGATACATACATTTAAAGTTATTTATTTCTATAAGATAAAATCTTTTTATCATAATGTAACTAATGCAGTTCTCCAAAATCAGGATGTCAAATACAAAAGTTGTCTGTTATAAAGTTGATATCTTACCACTGCATGGAACTCACATACTCATAAATTGTCATTGTGGTACATTGGTTAGAGCTTCTGCCTGGCAATTTTAAGGACGTGAGTTTGAATCCCAGCAAATTCGGAAATTTTTTCAGGTTACTAAGTAGTGTGTCAGAATTTCGAGAAAACATAGTAAATAAGAACATGTCGTATTTCTCGAAAATGGAGTGCTAGTAGCTCAAAGAAATTGAACTATTTTGCGGAAAATGGATTGTACGTAATTTGACAGGGTGTTCCGTTATCAAGAAAAACTGAGTGTCCGTTACTTTACGAAGATTTCTGGATAATTTTTGCCTGTACTTTTCCGTAATTTCACGGAAATTTTATCTAACAGTGTGACAGCGACGAACAATCGCTTGTCTGACGCGATCAAACATGTGTGAAGTGTTGCAAATGGTAATACAAACATCAGCAATGCGGGCGCGAAGTTCGGCTACTGTGTTGACCGGTGTCTCCTATGCCACTATCTTGAGATGACCCCACAGAAAGAAATCAGGTGGCGTCAGGTCTGGGGAGCATGGTGGCCACCTCACAGGTCCGCCTCTGCCTATCCATCGCTCACCAAATGTGGCTTCGTTAGCATTTTCAACAACGTATGTCTCCTAGAAAGGCGCAAAAGAGGATAATAGGTTAAGGAGCTCACAATACTCAATAAAACATCTTCAGTGTTCTAATATCCTGAGAGTACAAAAGTTGTATCCAATTGGAGGGTAGTTACCCCTGTTATTTTGGTAACAGTTAAAGGTCTCAACCAGCATGTGATGTTGGTTTGAAGACCCCAATAACATAAATCAATGTTTAGATTAGTGTAGTTTTAAATATTCTGTTTCCGATATTTTAATAGCAGACTGTTTTTAAAACTCGGTATGCAAGGACTCATTAGGCCTACTCCCTAAACGTTAAACCTAGGCACTAATAGACCTATATATTTTCTCCTTAATTTTTTAATAAGGAACCACCTTACTACGTCGGTACCCGTAGTTCAGTATCATTATGTCTATGTGTGTATATACATATATATATACATGTACATATATATGTGTATAGATGTTTGTATATATATATATATATATATATATATATATATATATATATATATATATATATATATATATATATATA